>CAUYPK010103844.1:0-120170 GCA_963574355.1 Loris lydekkerianus
GCTCAAAGGGGTAGGGCGCCAGCCTCATATGCCGGAGGTGGCGTGTTCAAATCCAGCCTCGGCCAAAAAAAAAAAGCATATATATATATATATATATATGCATGCATAGAAGAGACTTGAATAGCACAGGAAAAGACAAAAAAGCTTAGAATCTGTTCCCTCAGCTCAGAACAGATAGATTTACAGATCACCAGTCATCCTCTGCTGGAAACTGCTGCTCCAGAAGAATGCTCAGGCAGGAGAAGGACAGAGACACTGAGAGCATATGGATTTATATAAAGCATTAGCCATCCTTCCTCACTTCATGCCTTATGAATGTACCCACATCATTGATAATAACATGAAACCAGCCAGGGATCCTACTCTTGGTCTTATAGCTGAAATTTATCCAAATTCTTTTAGTATAATTGTTTATATATGTAGAAATCCTTCTGGCCATATTATCAACTGGTCCAAAGTTATACACAGTCATGCCATGCAGTACAGTGCAAGGGCACAGGTTTAGAGCAGGAAGGCCTGAATTCAAATACCGGCTCCACCTCTACTTGCAGAAAATTATGGAAAATTACTTGAATTTTTGGAGCCTCATTTTCCTCTTCTGTAATTTGAAGATATCATACCTTTATAGGGCTTTTGTAAGCATTGGAGATAATGATCACAGAGAACCCACCACAGTGTGTGGCTTACAAAAGACGGACAAATGACAGTATTTTACAAATGGCAAATATGAGAGATTTGTTTTGTTTTACTTTATTTTATTTTTTGACACAGAGCCTCACTTTGTCACCCTGGGTAGAGTGCTGTGACATCATCATAGCTCACAGCAACCTTAAACTCTTGGGCTCAAGTGATCCTCTTGCCTCAGCTGCTAGTAGCTGGAACTACAGGCACCTGCCACCACTCCCAGTTAGTTTTTTCTTTTTTGTCTATTTTTAGTAGAGACGGGATCTTGCTCTTGCTCTTGCTCAGGCTGGCCTTGAACGCCTAAGCTCAAGCAATTCACCCACAGTGGCCTCCCAAAGTGCTAGGATTACAGGTGTGAGCCATCAAGCCTAGTGGAGAAATTTGCTAAGAATTCTGAAATCTGCCAATCTGTCCTCATTAGCATAATGGTGAGGGGGGGGGGGAGTAAAAGAAAAGGAACCTGGAAATCTAGATAGCTACAGCATCATTTTGAACTTTTGGAGGTAAGTAAGCACCTGGGGGTGGGTGAGAGGAGGAATGAAATGAGTCTAACACTCAACTTGTGTGATCTTAATTGAAACTTTCTCATCCCTTTTATACAACAATTATAGGTTAAGATCATTTGCTGCTCTGGTCTAATTGATTATTGTTTGTTATCCTCACAAATAGTCCTGAGAAACCTGTGGACTTTCCCTTGCACTGTTTATTTGCACACACTAATGGCCCCCGGTGGTGCCTATGGACTGATCAATCCTCCATTCTTCTGAATTACTGATAAATACGGTATCCACTCTGTCTCCACCCTGAAGCAGCATTCCTTTGCTTATTTTAGTATTTTCAATTAGTGTTCACCAGACTTTTTGCTTTTTCATCTGTTGAGTTGGCCACTTGCTTCGCAGTCCCTTTTCTCAGCTGTTATCCCAACTTTGCTGCTAGCGAACGGATACTTACAACCAAGGGCAAGTACCCATTTGATCTTATTTTCTCTCCCACCTTCTTTTTTAAACTTTGTATTTTAAAATCCTTATAAATCCCACTCTGTCCCTTCTTTATGTTCCTAACAATATACAAGAGCCACTGTGGTGGGCTCTGGTCCCAGTGAAGCCACACCGATTCCCCCAAATTGCCATGTATTTCTCTACATACTTTTAAAACAGCCTTAGAATAAAATTCTCTACCGCTTTTCCAGGGATTGTTGTAGAGGGCAGCATTCTGTTGTTTTTGTGGTAATACCATTCTCCATGTTAGAAAATCAGGACCATTCCCTGTCTCTAGTCTTCTGCTATCACCTCTCTCCTCGGTAAATCTCAATGGCTGCCGCCTCCGGTGTCTCTGAGATCACACCTGTGCCCTCCCCCAGCCCCCTGGGAATAACTTTCCTGAATCTTGGGACTTGAAGTTATTCAAAACAGCTAGGAGTGCTCTCATCATCTCTTCAACTAATTTGAGCTTTATTTCCCTCTTAACCATGTTTATTCTACTCTTTTCAGTTTGAAGATCAATTTCCTTGATAGAGAAAATAGAGGCAAATTAGGAGACGAGTAGTTCTTCTTTCTTTGTGTAATCTGTTAACATAAGAAAATGAAAATCAAACATTGAGCGTGATTTTGTGTGTGTGTGTGTGTTTTCACTCTAAGATAGCTTTAAAAGTTTTTTACACCTGGCCTTTGGCCTTTCTGCATAACTAACCTTATCCTAAGGTTCAATTTTGATAAACTTCTCCAGCTCTGTCTTCCGTCTTGTGTTTTCATTCTTGGTTATGTATCTCTTTCTCTATGTTTAATTTTTAGTTTTACTTTATTTGTTCATTTGGTTAAGACATGGGGTCTTGCCGTGTCACCCAGGCTGGAGTGCAGTAACATGATCATGCCTCAAAGTCCTGGACTCAAGAAGTTCTCCTCCCTCAGCCTCCCAGATTGCTGAGATTACAGGGAGAGCCACTGAGTCCAGGTACGTGTGTTCTTTGTAAACAGGAACCAACAAAACTTCCTAAGTGGCCCACGTAGTTTACATCAAATCTCTTCCTCTCTTTTGTCATAGATAACTTAAAATTGAATTTAGGATTTTTATATTTGAGCCTGCCCCATTCCAACTCATTTGAGCCATGAAAGCAGATTTCTCTGTGCTGAGGGCCCCGATCCTGGCTTCCAGTAGAACCAATCTGGTAAACTAGTGTGGCAGGCCTGGTAGAAGTCTGTTTAGTGAGGGACTGAGGTGTTTTGTGGCACAAACTATAACCCATGAGGAGAAGGGGGTGGGCCTGTCAGCTTGGGCCCAATGCTGAAAACAGACTCTATTCAGGAAAGGAGAGCAAGTCTCAGTATGTGAAGGGTGGTAGCTGTCACTTGAATTAATCCCTGTCCTTTGTCTAGCTCTCAAGAAAAAAAAGAGAGAGAAAGAGAGCGAGCCTGTGAGGGAAGGCGCACAGTCTTAGCGGAGGCTATCAGATATATAGATAAACTTGTCTCACGTTCCCAATTCCATGACATGAGAGCAAATCTAAATCCCTCTTTTGATTTCTGCAAATTCTTAGAATTGGGTCATTTTCTAAATACTCCAAGAAGAGGGTATGTGTGTATGTGTGTGTGTGCATGCGGGCCTATGCATGCATGTGTGTGTATGTTAGGAGGATGGGGGAGAGTTGCAGACTTCGAAGTTCTGAAGTTTTCTGCGAGCATTTAGAGGCCACATCTAGGGAAATATGAGCTATTATCATTAATGTGACACTTTTGAATTCACAGGATGGTGAATCTGGGGTGGGAGGGATCATCTGTTTTGTTTTGTTTTTTTTTTTCTCTTTTTTAAAAGTCTTCAAGGATAAAGACTCACTACAAATAACACACACACACACACACTCACTCACTCACTCCTGGAAAATAAGCACGCATAGCCCATCGTAGGTGCTGGATAAATACTTCCGAATTAATAAAACTATTCAATTGGTGGATGTAAATATAAATATATGCAACACTACTTTATTTGGCTGTTATGAATTCTAAATGACACAATTATTTTCTCCTACATTCCCTGCGAACCCCACCTGACCAAGCTGTTTTCTGTTGTATTCAGAATTAATTTCAGAGATGTAGCTCCCTCTGTCACTCCCTCCTGTTTCTGTGAAATGACAGTGTCAGCAGGCAAGCCAAGAATTTATCAGACATTCCACTCCCAGCAGAATGATTTTCCTAGCAGCTCCCTTGATAATTGAAGTCTCTCAATAATGCTATATTTGATCTCTTTCCAGTTATGTCATGTGGGTTAGAATTACATTTAGAATCACATAAATGAATATAACATATTAGCGTTAGAAAGATTTTTATTTGTTCCTGTTTTTCTTTTTAATCCTATAATATTGAGAACATCTTCACGGCATCATATTTTGTAATCCTACAAAATACTTGCTGTTCCAAAGGAAATGTCCAGTTCTCTATATATTTCTGCTATGTCCTTGCCCAGGGAACCGGGGGAGAGAGAATACTTCTATATTGGAAGAAATACATCATCTTCAGGGTCTTTCGTTGGTTGGTTCTTCCTAATTTACTCAAGTCCAAAGATTCATATAAATGAAATTTGTCTTCCCCCACAATCTGTTAAGCCCTCTCACCTGCCTAACAATCTTAAGACCCACTAGAACCTAAGTGACAAGGTGTCCGTGGTGAAGTCTCCCTGGTGCGCCCTTTAGACCAGTACTCTCTTGTGTGTGTATTTCTATTAAAAGACCTTTCACACCATTTCATGGTACCTTTGTATTTAAAAAAAAAATACAGGAAAACAGTTCCAAACCTTTTCTCTCCTGGCTGCTAAAGAGATTATTGGCCCACTCAAATCTGTTTCTTCCCTTACTGCTAAGATTTTTCTCAGGCAGATTTAATGCAGAATCAGGATTTTCTGAAGCAAAATGTAGTTGGGGCTATAGAGGAGAGGAGTGAAGGCATGTTTAGGAAGTTTGGGAGAATGGCAAGAGTGGCTGAAGTAAGAGGGAGATGGATGAGAAAGGTATTCTGGAAAGAAGGATTATAGCTTTCAGCTTTTGGCTTTCAGGTTAGAGAAGAGTATGGTGCAACTTTCTTCAGTCATCCCAAATCCAGGTTCGTCCGACACCAGCTGTCTCCACCATGCTGCCTAAGTTTGACCCCAATGAGATCAAAGTCGCATACTTGACGTGCACTAGTGGCGAAGTCGGTGCCACATCTGCCCTGGCCCCCAAGGTCGGCCCCCTGGGTTTGTCTCCTAAAAAGATTGGTGATGACATCGCCAAGGCAACAGGTGACTGGAAGAGTCTGAGGATTACAGTGAAACTGACCATCCAGAACAGATAGGCCCAGACCTAAGTGGTGTCTTCTGCCTCTGCCCTCACCATCAAAGCCCTCAAGGAACGACCAAGAGACAAAAACACTAAACACAATGGAAATATCACTTTTGATGAGAAGGTCAACATTGCCAGATGGATGGGGCACCGATCTTTAGCCAGTAAGAGATCCTGGGGACAGCCCAGTCAGTGGGCTGCTATGTTGATGGCCCCCACCCTCGTGACGTCAACAGTGGTGCTGTGGAACGCCCAGCTAGTTAAAAAGGACAAGGGAAAATGTTTCAATAAAGGATCATTTGACACCCCCCCCCCCATAAAAAGAAGGATCATACTTCATTTCTTAGAGCTTGAGATACACAAATTGACTCACTTAAAAAGTATGGCTTTTGTTCTGGACTATGCTTCCATAACTGCTTAGAGACTAGACCGCATGGCGTCATGATTTTCAAAGGGTTGCATTTTGTTTATTCTCCCCCCTGATCTCTTCTGTAAGCTCCTTAGAAGCAAGAACAACACTGTTCATTTCTATATCCCCAGATCTTAGCTCATAACAGATATTTAATAAATAATTGTGAAGACTAGAAGTGTTTTATGTAACAAATAAGGAAGTTCTCCAGATTGGTATAGCTATCCATTTTACCAAGATTTTGATACAGTCCAATGTATTAATTTGTGTTTTTTTAATGGATTGTGTTTTTGGTGTCACATCTAAGAAATATTGGCGTAATCTAAGTCATAAATGTTGGGTCAACATCAGCTCCAGTGGTTACTTCCTCACGCTGGACTTTCCTTTTGTTTATATCAGGAAAGTTTTGTTGTTATTTTTTTTTGTTTGTTTGAGACAGAGCCTCACTATGTCACCCTTGGTTGAGTGCCATAACGTCATAGCTCATGGCAACCTCAAACTCTTGGGCTTAAGCGATTCTCTTGCCTCAGCCTCCCAAGTAGCTGGGACTACAGACACCCGCCACAATGCCTATTGTTTAGCTGGCCAGGGCTGGGCTTGAACCCACCAGCCTCAGTGCATGCAGCTGGCGCCATAACCACTGTGCTAAGGGCACGGAGCCTATCACAAAAGTTTTTGCCATATTTTCTCTTAGCTCTTTGGTAGATTCACATTTTACATTTAGGTCTATAGTCCACTTTGAGTTTATGTTTGTGTATGATACAAAAACCCTTACATTAATCTCAGATATATCTTCTGATTTGACTGTGGAATAATATGCCAAGTGTTATGGAAACTGTTTTGCTAGAATCATTTTCAATACAATTGGAAAAAGCATTAAAAAGCTTACTATGCAGGAAACAGCCCTTCATATGCAGAGATGTTAGCAACTGGAACTGTCATTTGCCTATTTTCTGATTCTTGGTATGATTTTCTGAAATAATTTTGATGATATCAAGGAAAAACTAAAATTCCTAAAACTCACAAGTTGATGAATTTCATATGCAACTACTGGATACTTTTGTACATGATCCAATCTCAACTTACTTCATCTCCTTGAAAATTAACTTTCCCCAATGCACTAGGAAATTCCATGTATCTCCTTTGACTAGCCTATCCCTTAATTTTGGGGTGTGTGTAAGAGAGAGAGAGAGAAAAAGAGGGAGGGAGAGAGAGAGGGAGACTCTGGTGTCTGAGATGATAGTTTAGAGTATTCAATGAATTCATTTACTCTATTTTCTAAGGAGAATATTCTCTTGAGTACTAGCCTTTATATTGGGTTTTAGCTGGGTGATAGTATCGGCTCAAAAACTGGTAACTTAACTGTCATATCCATTGTTCCACATAGATTTCTTCTTTATAGTTTAATCTTTACAGTTAAACGTCTAACTAGGTGAGAGATAGGCTATCAGAGTTCTCTTTAGAAGAATGACTAGTATCATCTTACTCAAAATTGAGGTCATGAACCTAGGAAGTCCCAGAGAGGTTTTTGGGAAATAGGAATGTTTCCAAAAGTATCTCAGAATCCCAAGAATTGTAGAGTGTTTGGCTAGCCAGCTGGCATGTAGCCACCAGGGTTATATGCACCTGGGGAGAAGGTGACCTTGCCCATCTCTAGGGTCTTTCCATGTCCTTAACTGTTGTCTGACTTGCACATACCTTAAGATGCAAATATGGATCCTGGAATTGTGACGTTCAGTCTTATCCTGACTAGTGCTGGTACCTGCCAAATGGATTGTTTGCGTTAGTATACAAGTTAGGAAATGTTAGGTTAGGCAGTAAGTTAGACACAAGAAGGATGGGTGGTGGAAGCAGTTAGGCTACTCTAGACCGGCTTGGGTCAGGTTAACCTGGGCTGTTGTGGGAATGGGGCAAATTGCTAATTGAGGCCATGCAAATCCAAGACCTTTCAGGTAAGCTGTTTGGGGGAACTGGTTGTTTGGGGGGGGGGAGGCCTGATTCATGTCCCTGGGACTTTCTGATAAGAGTTTTATGGGAACATGTTATGGGAGCAGAGTTGATCAAGGCCCCGTGAATTTCCAAGAAGCAGCTGACACCCCTCAAAAGTTGTAAAATCCAGCACTGAGCTTTCCTCCGTGGCTGCAGCCACTAGGGTGGAGTCCGGTTTGGATGTTGAACTTTTCCTTTCCTGCTAAACCTTTACTTGCCCTTGCTCTCTATGATTATTTTGGCCACTCTCTTTAGCCCCAACCACCCTGCCCTAACATTTTGTGAGCCAGCCAGTAGCAGCTCTCGTTTAAACTTTGGCACTCTGGCTGCTCGCACCTGCCTGCTCTGCTCATTCATTCCGTCAGCTCGGCACCTGTCACCGTTCTTCAGTACCGGGAACCAAGAACATGGGAACACGGGGACCCGACACCCGGGCCCACCCCCAACAGAAAGACAACATGAAAGAAAATATGGATTATAGGAGATAAAGAGAGAAAAACTTTTAGAGTTAAATTTGTATGTATAAAAATTATTACACACATCCAGAATTACCAAGTTTGCATCAAGTAATCATTTGTTCAACTGAATGAGTTTTTCAACTTAAAGTTCATTAATTTTGGTGGATTCCATATGCTAATCTCAGGTAGTTATCCTCTCCATTTCACTCCAGCTTTTCTTCACTCCAAAAGTGCAAAGGCAGAAAACACGGTAGCTGTTGGTTATTACTTTATACTTTCTTCCGGGTCCTTTCGGTAGACACTTCTAGGTCCTCCCCAGCTCCTAGTCTCCCTTCATTTCTTAGTAACAGAACTCAAGTGTTTCAAGAAGGCCAGCGTATCCAGTTACTAGTCTACATTTTTCAACCTTTGTTGCTAAATGCAGCTATATGGTTAAATTCTGGCCAATGAGATGTAAGCGGAATGGAATCACTTTGCGGTACTTGTAAGCAAAGGGTTTAGAAATGATCTGCCTTGGGTAGCGCCTGTGGCTCAAAGGAGTAGCCACCAGCCCCATATGCCAGAAGTGGTGGGTTCAAGCCCAGCCCTGGCCAAAAACTGCAAAAAAAAAAAAAAGAAAGAAAGAAAGAAAGAAAAGAAATGATCTGCCTTTCTATCCCCTTTTACATGGGAGAGCAATGAACTAATTTGTTTAAATTACTACTATTTGGTTTTTGTTAGGTGCAGCTGAACCCAGTGCTAACTGACACAATACAACATTGTGATTGTAAGCAGATCCTAAGTGCAGGTGGTATCTCAGCATGTCAGGAAATCCCGGAGAAACATCTTCAGTTGGATGCTTTTGTCTATTTCACTATGAGCCTTTTAGTCCCTGCCTAAACTCAACCAGGAGAAAGTATTTTTCTAGGGAGTGTTTGTGGAACTCTTTATTATAGAAACAAAGTTTATCACTTTTTTTTATAAAACTAGTGCATGCTCATTGTAGAAAATGCAAGAAACTCAGAAACACAAGTGGAAGTGGAGAAAAAACTCATATTTTAATGATTTAAAAGTTAGTGATAGTTAATATTTTCATGTGTTTACCTGGGATCTTTTGTTCTTCTGAGTTTCCATAACACAGAAATGAATGCATTTATATGTATATTCAGGGTTGCCATAAAGTTCATGTGCAATTTTAAATTGCACACTATTTTAAATTACCCATGAACTTCATAGCCACCTTGTATATCACACATATGATTTTGTACCCTGCTTTTTTCCACACAGATATGATAAAACCATATTTCAATGATTCTATTACATTTTATTGAGTGGATATAGCATTATTTACCTAATCATTCACATGCAATAGGAGTTTTTGGTTTTTATTTTTTTATTTTTTGAGTTAACAAACAAGGACTTTTTTTATTTTATTTTATTTTATTAAATCATAGCTGTGAACATTAATATGATCATGTGGTTTTTAAATAATGAAGTGATTCACTTATAGAAACAAACCCTATTGAAGTTGTGACTCACATAGGTTGGTCCCAGAGCTGTGCACATTTAGACCCTAATAATCCAGTAGATCTGGGATGGGGCCTGTGATTTTGCATCTCTAACATATGCCCAGTTGATGCTGATGCTTTAAGAATCAAAGTCTTGCCAGGCACAGTGGCTCATGCCTGTAATCCTGGCACTCTGGTAGGCCAAGGCGGGTGAATTGTTTGAGTTCTGGAGTTTGAGACTAGGCTGAACAAGAGTGAGACCCCCATCTCTACTGAAAATAGAAAAACTAGCTGGATATCATGGCAGGCGCCTGTAGTCCTAGCTACCTGATGCAGGAGGATCACTTGAACCCAGAAGTTTAAGATTACTGTGAGCTATTATGACACTGTAGCACTCAACACGGGGGTGACCGAGTAAGACTCTTGTCTCAAGGCTATAACCCAACTATAGCACAGGACTATGAGGAAAGGGCCAAGGAAGGGGAAGGGAGGGGGGAGGTTAGAGTGGAGGAAGAGTAATGTGTGGGGCCACACCTACAGTGCATCTTTGAATGGGTACAGGAGAAACTTACTAAATGCAGAATACAAATGTCTACGTACAATAACTAAGAAAATGCCATAAAGGCTACGTTGTACAGTTTGATGAGAATATTTCAGGTTGTGTACGAAACCAGCACATTGTACCCCTTGATTGCACTAATGTACACAGCTATGATTTAACAATAAAAAAAATAAAAAGAAAAAATAAAAGAAAAAAAAGTCTTAAAGACATTTAAAGACATTAAAAATGATCAATTTATGTCCTTCTTCATACTTTCAGACCATTCTCCCTCCTCAACTCTCAAACCCTAAATTTTCCAGATTCCCATTAGCTAATATTGCCCCCAAACCTCAGACCCTCCAGTCCTCTTCTTCATCTACAAGTCATATGGATTTTACTCTCAGCCTGTCTCCTTCTCCTCTCTATGTTCCTGCCAATCTCCAATTCTTGGCTTCCCCTGCCCTGCTCAGCTTCTACAAAATATTAGCAGTTTGGCCAAAATAGACTCACCTCAGAGCTTGGGGCCAGGGACTGAACTGTGACTGACAGAATTCTCTTTACAATGGGAGGAAATCGAAGAACCCTCCAATACTTAGAAATTTTATTCTATTATAATTACTAAAGATTATCTTACTACAATAGAGCCCCAGAAGCAGAATTTCTGAGTCAAGAGATGTCAGCTGCTTAAGTCTTAATCTACAGTATATGGAGAGGTGAAGAGCGCAGATGTTAAAGCCTGACCCACATGAGTTCAAATCTCAATTTCAACACCTGCTAGTTCTGTGATTTGGGGAAAATCAATCCATTTCCTCATATGTGAAGTATTAAAAAATTCTAGCATTACCCTAATAGAATAGTTTTTAAGGTTATATGTGAAAATGAGAGTAACATGTAGCAATTTCCTAGCCCTTGGTAGAAATTCTAGTGGTGTCCTTGCTGTTTCCATTACAAAATTACTTCAAAAGGATCATTCTAGATTGATAGTACCATCAATAATGTAGCAGAGTGATTAGCTAGGTAGTGGGTAGCATCTACCTACAACATATGATCTTTGTGTTTAGGTTGGGAGTGAAAATCAGGCTTTATTCCTAATCCACTAAGAAAGCCAACCTAACCAGAACGTGAAGAATATAATGGGATTTATGATTCACCACAAAAGAGACTGAGGTTGTGGTGGCTAAGACTTCCATTACAATGTTAAAAAGCAGTGGAGACAATGGGCAACCTTGCTGGTTCCTGATCTATTAGCATAGAGTATCAATGTCTTAACACAATAACTAAGTAAATGAGATGAGGTATATATTAACCAGAGTGATGTAAGCGTTCCTAATTCTATACAAAATCAGCACATTGTACCCCATTGTACCCCACAAATGCATTAATGTATACGTGATCTATGTGTTTATGATTTAATAACAAAAATACCCTAGGGTGGCGCCTGTGGCTCAAAGGGGTAGGGCGCCAGCCCCATATGCTGGAGGTGGTGGGTTCAAACCCAGCCTCGGCCAAAAACGAAAAAAAAAAAAAAAAAAAGCCCCACTAATATTTTAGCCTGTATGTACAGGCAATTCATTAGAAAAACAAAAAAGGATGGTCTTGGGAACGCTGAAGCATTGCTCACATTTAATTTTTTAAAACTGTTCATTTATTAGATTTGTATCACTAACAGTTACCCAATAAAGCAATTTTATGTTAAAAACAAAACAAAACAAAAGAGACTGAGGTTAATCCGTGCTTCTGACCTCAATTGGTACACAGTGGCACCAAATCAAATGGATAACTCCCTCTCCTCTAAGTTAAAATATATTTTATATTAATTTTCCCATCCCTCTGGTCAGAAAATTCTTTGTAGTTTCCGGCAATAGCTCTGACTTTAGGACAAGTGGATCCTGTTTGGTTATCAGCATGTGGAAAATGGCATTTTATCAGCCAGATAACTCCAATTCTGTTACTTCTATCATTATTTTTTGTGTAGCTTTTCTTTTCCAACTAGTCACTCATTGTTGGCCAAAGTCATCGCAATTGAGAGTTTTATTTTCAAATGTTCGATTGCTCTTACGTGATGTCAGAAAGTCAGTTGGCTTTCCAGCACCTCAGTTTATGTTATTCAAATGTGCGCATACTGAGAGCTACCTCAGGGCTGCAATAAACCTGAGGTCTTGTAATTCACAAAAATAAACTCTCTAACTCTCGGCGAAATGCATCCTAAAGAGCAAAACATCTTCAATATTCTACTTACTATTAGTGAAATCAGAACAGCTTCAAAATCAGGAAACCAGTAATTTGTTTCAGGGATGGTAAGTGAGGCTTTCCTTGTACGTTAAACTCTATTATTCAAGAGAGACATGAAGTACATCTTGTGTGAGCTGAGTCGATTTTTGTCTTACCACACAAAAAGGCCATTGGATAAAGAAGATGACCTTTGTTAAAAGGGAAAAAATCTCCAATACCTGGTGTTCACTGCCAGTGGGTGTTCTGGTGCTGGCTCTTAAAAGAAGCAGGAATCCTATTGTCATTTCTTCTAGCTTTAATGATGAAATTTACTTTCAAGTTTGTGTTTAGTCTCGGGCTATTAAAGTTCAGTACCTCCCCAGCACTTGATTCTGGGTCATTTCTTTGGGACCCTCAACATCTCTGGGACAAAATGAGTGGCTACAGATTAAAAAAAAAAAAAAAAAAACCTCCAAGCTTCAGCACTGAGTGCTGAAACTGGTACAAGAGCAAGGCTGTTAATAGCAACCAAATTGATTTTGAACTTCAGGAGATTTGCCTTCCCCTTGACTCTCACAGGACTAGCTCTGACTTAGATTAAAGCTCTTTCTATTTAAATAGAGTCTGTACTGTAGGAGTGGACGAGAGAGGGATATAAACCAGGTATTACAAACATATGCAAAAGCAACCAGGAGCTTTAAGGGAAGAGTATAATTTATAAACCATCCTTAGATATTAAGTCTCTATTATTCTTGATAATTTTAGCAAGAGAGATTAGGGTTAGGAGTTGAAAGCAAATTGATACCTTTAGTTTGATAAAACATTCATGACTCCATATGAATATGTTTCAGGATAAAGAATGGATTGCTTAGTTTGTAAAATTTTGCCAGTAATGATGTGTAAGTGTACTTGGATCCCCAAAATATATAGTTTAAAAAATCGTTCATAAGACTTTATCAATTATGGCTTTTTTTTTTTTTGTCATGAGAACATTGGTTAACTCAGATTGGTTTCCTGCAACCTCCTATCTCAGAATCTCTCTTTTTTTCCCTTTGGCAAATTGTAGAATTAATATAGTAACACTTAAATCTGCTATTTTGTGGGATTTAAGTATATATTAGTTATTTCATTCATTTAATTAAACGAATGTTTTTTTTTTGTTTTTTTCAGCTTATGGCCAGGGTTGGGTTTGAACCTGCCAGCTCTGGCATATGGGGCCAGCGCCCTACTCCTTTGAGCCACAGGCACTGCCATAATGTTTTATTTTAAAGTAATACTTCATTCAATGCTGATACCATACTAATGACTAAAGATAATAAATATAAAATAAAATCTCCACCTTCAAGAAGTTTCCAATCTGTTGAGTAGGAAGCCAAGTTTTCTAACTCATCTGCCTCAGGGTTCTTTCAAAAGGTCAGCAAGGCACTTCATCTTCTGTGTAGATCAGGAATTGACATTCAGATTGGTTTCTGTAGCCTAAGGGGCAGTTTTTACCTAGGAGTTCATGCCTTTCACTTGGTAGGCAATCTCGCTGGGAGGAAAGAGGCCCTTATCTTCACACTGAGCCCCTGTCCTCCTTGAGTACTACCCCTTTGCACTACCTTTGAGACAGCTTTAATGTAGCTCCTCATTCTGGTTGTCATAAGAGTTTAGAAAATGAAAGATGGCCTCTCTTCAGGAAATGATTGGGAATCTCTGCTCTAGATACTACCTATTCTTTCCTCTCCCCACTCTGGTTTTAAACTGTGGCAAATGAGCTGTATATAATAAGAAGCAATCACATCTGTTAAACCTCAAATAATAGAGACAATTTCAAATCTGTTAGGTGGAGCCAGATAAAGGAAGCTCATTAAAGTCTTAACAACTGTAATTTCTATAGAAAGTGCAAAATACTTTTTGAATAAAACAATGGAGTAATTCTTAATTGTACAGAAAATGATAATTGGATATTAATGACATGATATAGCATCCTGTCTGAAACTGAAAAATAACATTAGGCATTGTTTCTATTGTGATTCTAAGATTTGGTGATGGTAACAAAGTTAGACTTTTAATCATCTAGGAGTTGTATGACTAAACGATAATTTGGAAATTCTCTTTGGTACTTAGGTAAACTTCAATGTGAGTGTAACTTTTCTAGTACAGGTCGGAATGTAAGCAGGTGGTAAAACATGACAGTGATAAGACTGTTCATCAGATGTTGGATTTTGGCAATAAATGTATTATTTTAAATTTAAATAAGTGATGAATACATGCATAGTGCAAAAAATACACAGAAGTACTTAGACTAAAAATGAAAAAAAAAAAAACTTCATGACTCCTATTCAAAACCACCTCTTTCTCTCTCTACCATTTTTCATTTTCCTTCTCATGGGAACTGTTACTAACAATGGGGTATACCCTTTCTAAGGAATTCATATGCATAAATGAGATTATATTATTCTACAATTCTTTTTTTCGCTTACTATTATGGCAAATTATAGACTTAATATAGTAAAAATTTAGCTTTTAATAACAACAATTGCTAAATGTCAGCACGTATGCCTCTTCCTTCTTTCTGATATAGTGTATTTCATACTACAGATATACTCTGTTGTTCCTCTTAATATGAATACTTACGTAGTTTCTTGTTTTTCACTATTACAAGCCATATTGAAATGAATACCTTCGTACATTCATGAGATTGTATGAGATACATTTTTTCATGTAGAATCTTTAGATTTTTTAAATATCACCAAAAATCTACCGAAAATGCTACACCAATTTACCTATCCTATATGTATGTGTCTAAAAATAGACCAATTTACCTATCCTATATGTATGTATCTAAAAATAGATTTGTATGAGATACATTTTTTCATGTAGAACCTTTAGATTTTTTAAATATCACCAAAAATCTACCGAAAATGCTACACCAATTTACCTATCCTATATGTATGAGTCTTTAACTACCGTCATCGATGCTATTATAGAAAGTATAAAACTTAAAATTTCTGACACTCTGATTGGAGATATATGTATGTGTACTTATTTACTTGAATTTCCCTAATTATTGTTCATCATTTTAGTCATTATATAAGTGCATGATTTTATCAGTATGTACATACATATATTATGACTTGCTCATAGATGTTCTTTTCCTATATTTCTACTGGATTGTCTTTTTACTGTTGATTGTGAATTTTAACTCTTTGTGGATTATATAGTTCTACAAGGTTCACCTACTCTGATGTTTGTATTTTTCTTTGAATTATGATGTTGGGGTATATAAACATTTAACATTTTTATGTAACCAAATGTGTGGTTATTTTTATGGCCTCTGAATTTGGCTCCTGCCTTATGAAACCATTACCATACCAAGATTATAACAGTTTCTCTTTCATATTCTTGTAATATTTTCATTATTTATTTTATATTCAGTTATTTAATTCATTTCCATTGATTCTTGTATATTTTATGTAGATATCTATCTTAACTTTTTTAATATACATTTTTAGTTTCCAAACACTATTTACTTATTATTGCATAATTTCTCCTGATTTCTGGTGCAGCCATTTCCTAATGTCTATGAATGTACTTCTCTTTCTGATCTTTCTATTCTATCCCATAGATACGTGTTTATCTTTGTCCACACTATGCTACTTAAATGCCTATGTATACAGATTTTACACTGTTACATGATAGGATAAGTTCTAAGCTTTGATTTTTTTTTTCCTTAAAAATTTCTTGGCTATTCTTGTACAGTGTCTCTTTTTAATGAATTTTAGGATCAATTTGTCAAGTACTATGATAAATCCTATTTTTTTTTTGTAATCTTTATTAATTAATGTTTGCAGTGATCACAGAAGTTTTATTCTTTTACAATCAACCTTAAAAGTTTTCTTTGTATATTTGCATATCTCAGGATTAGTGAGGGAACAAAGGAAAAAAAGGTTAAAAGATTTAAAAGATTAAAAATTATGATACCTTAAAAGCCCTTGACGTATAGTCAGACAAAATAATAATTTCTACAAATTCTTTGTGAACAATTTCCTCATAAGGTCAAGAAAAATATTTGTCATGTGCCTCAAGATCAGTTTAAATACCAAAAACATTTTCAGTAGAAGTGATTTCTGAAAGCATAGGAGAATCATCTTCATATAGTTCTTTCACCTGGGGAGTTTTAAATATCTGGAGAAATGATCTCACCAATATAGCTTCCTAAATATTGATGATACATTAAATCTATGTGAACACCTAAGTAAATTAACCATTTCATGATAAATAGATGTATGTTTGATCACTGATCTTTTTCTTAAAGTTGTTGGATAAGAAAACTATGTAGAAAGTCTTCCTACATGAAACTGTGAACAGCTATGGTCATAATGCTTCAACATTCTGTTGAAGTTTGGCACACAAAAAGATTCCTTACTCTGTGCTTTAAAAGGCAATGGAAAAGGAGAAAATTCCAAGAGGACATGTTCCATCATATCATAGATTTTAAATACATCATGGTCCCAGAAAATAACTATAATTATTCTGGTCCCAAAGTGCCTTTACAGAGCCTAATAGCTATATACTATATCTAATATAGTGTATATATAATAGCTATCGTATATGTCTAATAGCTATATAATATATCCTAACCAACACATGCATACTTATTTTTTAAATAGGCAAAGATTTACAGATGCACATATACATATATACATATATTAACACACACATATATATGCTTTGCCACATGCATATGGATACATTGGCAAGAGAAGAGCAAACAAACAATACAAACAAGCACAGACAAAACAAAAGATAAAAATGCATCCAGAAAATATTATGGGGGGACAATGAAAGGAAGTGTGGAAAGAGAGAATGGAAAAGGTGGACAGTAAAAGCAAAAAAACTCTAACAGTGCTATCATTTAACATAAAAAGTAGCTACATCAGCAACTCTGGTATATGACCTAGATTTTCTTGACCTTCTTACCTTCCAAAATTAAATGCAGACATAGGATTTGAGAAGGGCCATGTGTTTTTCTAAAATTGCACCTGGGATGAGCTTATTAAGATTATGAAACTTCCTCATTTGACCAAGAATGAATTCGCATGTTTGCTCTTAATAGGTATAATATACCTCCTAAGTAGAAAACAAAATTGCTTAGAATGTTGTTCTCTGCATATATGTTGGTATAGAAACAATATATTTCTTAGAGAGAGAGCATAATGTACAGCATCTAATGTCAGAGAATCATCTAAATTTTCTTTAAAGTAAAAAAAAAAAAAAAAAGAAAGAAATGCTTTTATCAAGGTTGCCTACCGTGCAGAAAAGGGCACTTAGTTGAGAAATATTGATATTACTTGAATAACAGGCTTTTACACATTTAGCTCACTATTTATCTACATGATAGAACTTCATTTTGGATACCTATGAGTAGAGTTCATTTCTGAGTTAATGCAGCCAGATCTATAGACAGTCATTGCAGAGGACACCGAGACTCTGGGCTAGCACGTGGAGGGAAATGCGCCTCCAATGTACTCATGAAAGGGTAAGTGTTAGACAAATGAGTATAACCAAATTAAGGGTCAGGCTCTAGCTAAATGCCAACTTTTATCATCCTGAAAATAGTTCCTATCTATATGGCAACTTGCATCAGAAGTTAATGAAGTAAAGAAGTCATGAATGATCATTATGGTGCCATTCTTGTTGGGTCTTTTTTGTTTTTGCCAACAAAAGGGAAGAGAGAAGTTGAATGTATTTGTCCAATTCTGAAAGAATTAACTACATATAAACTTCTTGTCGACTTTCTTCCCAATACTCATTTATTACTTACTTCTCAGAAACAGGGAGTCACCTAGGCAGACTATTTTCTGATGCGTGAAACATGCAAATGTACCTCAGTACCCCTCATTCTCCACTTGGGGGCTGCTAGAATCTTCTCAGATCCTAAACAGGAACACAGTCTTTGTGTTCTGTCCTTAGTTTTTTAAAAGAAAACAAAACAAAACAAAACAAAAAAAACAATACACAACTATGGTTCTGCTGGACAGGAAGAAATCCCCTCCTCCTACTGGCTCATAGTATGATATGAGCAGACGGATTAATTCAGGATAGTATTAAGCATTTGTCACCAGAGGAATAAAAAGTAAATATAGAATCTGGTGCTTCTAGGATACCACCCAATCCCTGACAACTTCATTTTCCAGAAAGCAATGCCATACCTGCCCTCTTCTCCTTCTGGGCTGAGTTGGAATACTGGCAATTGTAGATTTCAAGCAAACGTAGGAAGAAGATTGCTAACAGGAAAGGAAGTGGCTACTTCAGAAATCAGTCTTAAGAGACAGGCAGAGATGGATATGGGGGAGATGATCGTCTCATTGTCCAGTGGCGTTTTATGAGCAGTGGGTTAAGCAAAGTTTCTCTCCACTTTCTGGTTTGGTTTGGCTATTTTAGAGTTCACTGTAATTCATGGTAACTTTGTATAGAATTTTACTAGTTATTAATCATTACTTAGTTCAACACACATTAATTTTTGATCTTCTACATTAGTCACTAAAAAGTCAGTAGCTTTGGTATTCACAGTTGTGATAATTTTGGATTTTTTTTTGTGCCTTTCTAAATACTTTTGTGTGATGCTAAAAGATGGATATGCAATAACTATTAGTAATTTTCTTCCCTGACATAAAAGTTCTCTACTTTGTTATTTTAAAGGTCATTTCCTATATCATTTTATTAGGTATTATAAATGGTTAAATAAACTTTTATTAGGCATTACAAACTGTTAAGACAATAAAACAAGAAAAGAAAAAAGGTATACAGATTGGGAAGGAAGAAATTAAACTGTTTTTAGATGAAATGATTATCTATTTAGAAAATTTGCAAGAATCAACAACAAAAAAATCCTGGAACCAACAAATGATTATAGCAAAGTTGCAAGATATAAAGTCAATATACAAAAGTCAATTGTTTTCCTATATACCAGCAATAAATAAGTAGAACTTAAAATTTAAAAATGTATTATCATTTATATTAGCACTCATAAAAATGAAATACTTAAGTGTAGATCTTCCAAAATATGTGTAAGATCTATATGAGGAAAACTATTAACACAAAATTTTGATGAAAGGTATCAAAGAACTAAATAAATGGAAAGATATTCATGTTCATGGATTGGAAAACTCAATATTGTTACCATGTCAGTTCTTCCCAGATTGATGTGTAGGATCAACACAGCCCCAATCAAAATCCTAGCAGATTATTTTGTAGATGTCAACAAAGTGATTCCAACGTTTACATGGAGATGCAAAAGGCCCAGAATAGTCAATGCAATGTTGAGGGAATGACACTTCCTGACTTGAAGACTACTAAAAAGCTACAGTAATCAAGACGGGGAGTTGCTGGCAAAAGAATAGACAAATAAATCAGTGAAACAGAATAGAGAACCAGAAATAGACCCATATAAATATGGTCAACTGATCTTCCATAAAGTAAGCAAAGATAGTGTTTTCAGCAAGTGATTTCAGCAAGTGATGGATTTCAGCAAATCCATAAGCAAACAAGAGGAGGGCAAGGAGGAGGACAAGCTAAATAAGCTAAGACCTTACCTTACCTTTCCTTAAATCCTTCATGAAAAGTTAATTCAAAAATGGATCATATGGCTCGGCACCTGTGGCACAGTGGTTATGGCGCCAGTGACATACACCAAGGCTGGCGGGTTTGAACCCAGCCCAGGCCAGCTAAACAACAATGACATCTGCAATAAAAAAAACAGCCGGGCGTTGTGGCGGGCTCCTGTGGTTCCTGCTACTTGGAAGGCTGAGGCAAGAGAATCATTTAAACCCAAGAATTTGAGGATGCTGTGAGCTGTAATGCCACAGTGCTCTACCAATGGGGAGGGGGGAAGGGGTAGGATCATATGCCTAAATGTAAAATGCAAATATGTAAAACTCCTAGAAGATAATGTAGGAGAAAGTCTAGATGGTGATTTGTATTGGGTATGGCCATAGCTTTTTAAATATAACACCCAAGAAGTAATTTATGAAAGAAATGATAGTTGGACTTCATTAAAAGTAAAAACTGCTCTGCAAGACATGTCAAGAGAATGAGAACACACGCCACAGACTAGAAGAAATATTCGCAAAAGACCTCTTTGGTAAAGGACTGTTAACTGAAATAGGAAAAGAACCCTTCAAATTCAACAGTAAGAAAATGAACAAACCGATTAAAAATAGACCAAAGACCTGGACAGACACTTCAAAGAAGATACTCAGCTGGCAAACAAGCATCAGGAAAGATATTCAACTCCACATATGATGGAGGATTTATAAATTAAAACAATAATGAAATACCACTGTACATCTAGTAGAAGAACCAAAGTATGAACCTTGACCACATCAGATGCTGGGGTGAAGGGGTACAGAGCAACAGAAACTCTCATTCATTGCCGCTGAGAATGTAGCCACTTTGGAAAACAGTTTGCCAATTTCTTACAAAACTAAACATACTTTTTACCATACAATACAGCAATTGCACTCCTTGGTATTCACCCAAATAAGTTAAAAACTTATGTCCACACAAAAACCTGCACATGGATGTTTATAGCAGCTTTATTCATAATTGCCAAAACTTGGAAGCAACCAAGGTGTCCTTCAGTTGGTGAACGGATAAATAAACTGTGGTACATCCAGACAACGAAATCTTATTCAGTGCTAAAAACAAATGAGCTATCAAGCTATGAAAAGACATGGAGGAGCCTTAAATGCATGTTACTGAATGAAAGAAGCCAGTCTGAATGGCTACATACTATATAGTCGCAAAAATATGACATCCTGGAGAAAGTGAAATACAGAGACAGTAAAAATATTAGTGGTTCTCAGGAAAGGAGGGATAAATAGGCAGAGCACAGAGGATTTTTAGGGCAGTGAAAATGCTCTGCATGGTTCTATAATGGCAGATACATGTCGTTATATACAGGGTGGCCACCAAGTGTGTGTGCAATTTTAAGTTGCACATTATTTTAAATTGCACATGAACTTTATGGCCACCCTCTATTTGTGAAAACCCAAAAACTGTATGACAGCAAGAATGAACCCTAGTGTAAACTATGGTGATAATGATGTGTCAACTTAGGTCCATCAAATGTTAACAAATGTTCCACTCTGGTAGGAAATGTTGACCCTGGGGCAGGTTGTGCATATATAGAGGGAAAGGGTGTATGGAAACTTTGTAGCTTCTGCTCCATTCTGCAAGGACTTTAAAAGTGCTCTAAAAAATGAAGTCACTTTCTGAATAAAGCAAACTTGATAACAAATTTTCTCCAGCAAATTAGCAAACTGTAGGAAAAATGTATGAAATAGCTCCTTGATATCATTCATAATGGTGCCAAGAAATGGGTGTTTTTATAAATCACCTATTGCTGAGATGTTTTTATATGTAATTTTTTATGTTTTGTGATTTTCAACAAGCAGTGTGAAAAACTCTTCAAATTTTGCCTAAGGGCATGAGGTTGAACATTACACAATTTGCTGAAGGCCATGTCCTTAGTCACTCAGACTAGAAACAAGCTTTCCAAATGGTTTCCAAGAACTATTCAAAGCTACGTTTGGTCCCAAACTACTTTCACAATTATTTCTTCACATTTAGTCTCTCTATCTTGTGACAACTAATTGGATGGACTCCAAAAGATGGAGACTTTACATCTTTTGTATTAACCTGGATAGAGTTGGAACACATTCTTCTTAGCAACGTATCACAAGAATGGAGAAGCAAGAATCCATTGTACTCCACTCTAATATAAAGCCAGTAGATGATCTAATACATACCCACATAAGAGAAAAACGCAAGTCAGTTCAAGGTGGGCAGTGAGGGAACAGGAAGCAGGAAGAGTGGAGTAGAGAGAGGGATGGGGGTGCTCCCACTTACGGGGCACAACGTGACGGTGTGTGACACATCTCTTGGGGGCAGGGCACAATTATAAGAGAAACTCTACCTAACAAATGCAAACAGTGTAACCTAATTCTTTGTACCCTCAATTAGCCTGAAACAATAAAAATCAATCAATTAATAAATATAATTTTTACCCTTGGTCATCTGCACAACCTCCCCATTGTCAACCCCCTTGGTTGTTTTTGCGTGTTGAAAGCCCATGTATCCTCAGTCCTTCAAGCTTTTTCTGATACAGCCAGTTAGTTGTACTTTGTATACATTTCAGTAATATAAGCATTTTGATTTATTGTTACCATTTGCCTACTTCAATGAGATTATACACTTCTTGAAAGAGGGACTGTATTTTATTTGCCTTTCCACTAACAATGGAAAATACACCAAGTAAAGACCTCAATACATATTAGAACTGAAATGAATTAACTCTGACATATTTCTCTGATTTGGCTTCCATTTGCATGTAACTTTTTTTGAGTTCCATGTGTTGTCTTGAGAAGCAGTATTTCCATCACACAAATTTTAAAATAAATATAGAATGTGACATTTTTCCTCCTTTCTCTCTTCCAGTGATATGTATTCAAAGATGTTAATTCTTGTGAGGATAAAGCTTTGATGGTGTTCCTGGAAGCCAAAATTAAAAAAAAAATTTCCAACATGCAATTGTCTTTCAAATCTACTTTTGGAAGTAGGCTTGGGGTTCAGTAGAGTATTATCTTTGTTTTTTAAAAGACATATTTGAAATAACATTTTTAAGTTGTAATAGTCTAGCACAAAACAATTCCCCTTTCTTTCCCTACAGCCATCACGTATTGCATATTTCTGATAACCTGCAGGTTTCCTGCTTTTGCATTTAAGAAATGTGTCTTAATACACGTAATCTTTCCCTCTTGGAGCAGGAGATTGAATTTGCCTAAGTGTTCTAAGAAAGCATTCCATGTATTTGGCCTTATTGTGGTGTAAGTAGAAAACTACCACTTATAGAGGCTACTATTGTTACCTTCAAAAAAAAAAAAAAAAAAAAAAAAAAAGAGAGAGAGAAAGAAAGAAAAGAAATATGTAAAGGAAAGAAAAAACCTCTGTTTTAAAATTTGCTTGGACTCTGAATGCACGGACTCCATTTCCTGAAGTGTAGAGTGATTATAGACAGCTATATAAATAATGAAAGTTACTATAAAACCTGTGTCCCGCTAATACTCTCTTGATATTAAACAAGGGCGGTTTTGTCTTTAAAATACCAACCCGTTTATTCTTATAACATTCAATCTCTTCTAGGAATTTCAACTGCTTTTGAACTTATAGATTGTTTCAGATTATTCACAGTAAGTGGCCTATTTCTCCTGGAGTTTCTTTGAATTGAGAAGCCCCCTGGGATGCCGGAGGAGAAGCGAGAGGAAACTAACCTGACTCACCACCCTCTAGTTAGTTTACGGTTTAAAGTGAGTAATGGAGCTGTGTGACCAGCAGTGTGACCTTCAGCTAGTAAGTGCTCCTTATGGATTTACAGTTAGGAGCCTTTTAATTCATGCTCTAGTCTTGTTCAATATAGGGCTTGATTAATCCCTCTGTCTTTTTTTTTTTGCACTGGACTTGGAACAGTAATTCTAAACAACTTCTGGAGATGCTATAGGGATTTCATTCCATAGACCCACAGTCTGTTAAATTTCTACATTTTAATATATCATTGTTACCCTAACTGAGAGTACCCTAACTGATACTATTTGGGGGTGATGGTGGTGATTATTTACATGTTCGTATACACAAATCTGATAGTATTGTCTGAATTATTTTCATTAAATTAGGAAGTTTTCCTTCTGACATGGTTTCAGTCTTTATTTTAGAAGACAAAGTGCTGAAGAGTTTAGAATAATGTTATTTCCTCTTGGCTCACAATAAAACTAATATTAAAGAAGGGATACAATCTTGCCTTAAATAATTATATTGGCTGATGTCCAGTTAGGTCAAGAATATTAATTCTTAATCATCCAGATGGCAAGAATTTCCTCTTCATTCAGCTATGGAGCCAGTTCACTTTCCCTGGAAAAGAAGTTGTATTAGAATCATGTTTTAGAAGCATCCATTATTTTTAGATAGAATTACCTGCCTGTAAAATTCTGATGGAGAGAGAGAAAAATAACAATGTATGAATATTTAAGTTTAGGAATGTTATTCTCTATTTTTTCCCTGTTCAGTAACAATCTATGCTTATGATCTGTATACCTCAAGGGAGATTAGTCTAGTAATATTTCCTGAACACTTGCAAAGTGCTTGGAAGTGACAGTCAAGGAAAACATAAGAACACATGATCCCTGAGTTCAAGTATCTCTGTTCAAAAGAAACAAGGTCCGTTCCGGCTGATCCAGGTAGCTTTACTTAATATGGTAATGTTCTAGAGAAATACATGTAAATTCATACTTCTGCAAATCAAATCAGGCAGTTTTCTTATTTAAATGTAATATTTATACCTGTTTTACTATAGAACTCTGTCTAAGCAGATTCCTTAAGATTTCAGAATCCAGTGATAAAAAAAGTCCTTTCAAAGTATACAGAGCAACTACTTCCATTGTGGTTCTCTTACTTCTGAGATGTGTGGTGAGCTTGAAAAGAAATCATGAGATGTTCTTAGCTGGCTTCACAAACAACCTGTACCAAATAAGCCACCCATCTCCCATTTCTCAAAGCCGGAATTTGTTTAGTTTGCTTTGGTGGTACTGGGCACAGAGTCTTTCCAAGGGTAAATAAGTTCCTGGGAGGTGAGTGAGCATCTTCTTGCCTTCTTCCATGCGACTGTATCTTCTCTTACTGCAGGGGACTGTGCTGTGGTCACTGCCATCCTCACTTCCCCACAAGAAGCTTATCAAGCTGCAGCAAACAAAGTTGGGGCAGGAGTAAAATTAGAACCACTTTCCTCCAAAGATGGCTACGCGTGGGGCATTTGCTATGGGTTCATGAACTCCTTAAGACAGAACGCACACTACAGAACTAAATATCTTGTAAGAGCACAACCATATGTATCAGGATGTGGATTCTCTTCTCACTGAGCTCAGGCTCAGGCTCTGTTCTTGTGATAAGGAAGGTACAGCTGTATATGGCAAAACCTCTAGATCTGTATAAGGTGGGCTCTGATTTTTTTTCAGTTTATTCCTTCACTGAAGGACAAAAGATGCTGAAAGAGATTAAAGAGATGAGGCTTTCAGAAGTTGCATCTAAGTCAAGACATTTCCAAGAATATCTTCTGTTTGAGATGGAAGCATTTTCCCTGAGTCAAAGAAGAAGGATACATTTTTAAACACTCTGAGCTCCAGTTAACTAAAAAGACTATCATCCTATAAAGTTTTTAAAAAACTGGAGCCTTACATACTAGAATTGGCCGTGGCTATTTCTCAGAATGCTATAACAAGCAGATAATATTAATAGTAAGGGAACAAATGTGTAAATGTAAAGAGAACTTCTGAAAAAGGGATGAACTCTTTTTTTCTACATTATAAACAATTTTATTTTGAAAAGCTAAAAGCTATTTAAGAGTTGTAAGAACGGCACTTTCACCAAAGGATAACATTGTATCACATTTGCTTTATATTTCTCAAATATTTCAGCATAACTTTCAAAAAACCAGGACAAATTATCATAGTTGGAAAATGTAACATTGAAAAGTATAATTATTTCATATACAGTCCATTTTCAAATTCTGTTGTCCAAGTAAACCCTTTTCTTCCTAGCAGTATTGAGATATAATTGACAACTAAAATTTGTATATAATTAGGGCATACTGTGTGATAATTTTATGTACTTATCTATCCTAAAATATCTACCATTACAAAGATAATTAATATATCCACCACCTCACATAGTCACCACTTTTTGGTGTGGGAGGTGAGGACATCTCAAATCTACTTTTCTTAGAAAATTTTAAGTACACAATACAGTGTTATTAACTATAGTCACTACACTTTATGTGAGATCACCAGAACTTATTCTTCCTAAGTAACTGAAACTGAAACTTAGTACCTGTTGACCAACATCTCTCTATTATTGTCACCCCCAATGCACAGCAACCACTGATCTACTCTCTACTTCTAAAAGTTCTATAAGGTTTTTATATTCCAGATCATGCAGTATTTATCTCTCTGTGCCTAGTAACTTCTATTATTATGTCTTCCAGGTTTATCCATGTTGCTGCAAATGACAGGATTCCCTTCTTTTTGAAGGCTGAATAGTATTCCATTATGTATATAATGTATATATACCACACTTTCTTTATCCTTTCATCTACCTCTGGACACTAAGGTTGATTCTGTGTTTGATTACTATGTATAATGCTTCAAGGAACACAGGAATGCAGATATTTCTTTTGAGATCCTGATTTCATTTCTTTGGATATATCCCCATAAATGGGTTTGCTAGATTCTATGGTAGTTTTATTTTTAATTTTTTGAAGAACCTCCATACTGTTTTTCATAATGGCTGCACAGGTTTACAGTTTTACCAATCTATAGGTGAAGTCATTAAAATTTTCTATATACTATAAAATCATGTCATCTGTAGGCAGATTTTATTTATTATTTCCACTTTGGATGCATTTTATTTAGTTATGCTGCTAAATGGCTCTCTCTAAGACTTCAAGTAGTGTGCTAATAGGAGGGGGAAGAGTGGGCATCTTCTTTGTCATACTCCTGGCTTTCAAAAGCTTTCAGTTTTCACCATTGAGTATGATGTCAGCTGTGCACTTTCCATGTGTGGCTTTTATTATGTATAAATACATTCCTTCTATTTTTGTGTGTGTGTGTCCATATTTTATTTTATTTATTTATTTTTTACATATACATGTGTCATGATTCATTGCTGGTGGGTAGTATGTTTCTATGACTTTGTCTATTTCTTCTAGATAATCTCATTGGTTGGTATATAATTGTCCATAATCGTCTCTTATGATCTTTTTATATGTTTGTGGTAACAATTGTTATGTCTCTTTTTTCATTTACAATTTTGATTCTTTACTCTTTTGTTTTTCTTAGTCTAGCTAAAGGTTTGTAAATTTTATCATTTCCCCCAAACCAATTCTAGTTTTACTGATCTTTTCTATTTTGTGTGTGTGTGTGTGTGTGTGGTGTTGTTGTTGTTGTTGTTTTCTTCTGTCTTTATTTTATTTATTTCTGCTCTGATCATTATTTCCTTCTGCTTTGGAAAAAACACTCCACAAACCATACTTTCCCCTAAACTCTATAACAATCAACAAAGAAGAGGATTACTGTGACCAAATGTGGGTTTTCCTCCACACCCCAAACAGCAGACACCACCTGGGTGTCCTTTAAGTCAATTCCAATACTACCTACCCAGAGATAGTGTCAGATACCCAAATTTCCCCTTTAATCACACCCTCAGACACCAGTCATAAGTCCAGGCCTCTGGAGCATCTGACCATCCAGTTTCAAGTTGGGGTTCCCAAAGTCCTCTCCCTCTTTGAGTTCACTTAATTTTCTGGAGTGGCTCACAGAACTCAGGAAACCACTCAGTTAGATTTACTGATTTATTACAAAGGTTAAAAGTGAAGAGATGCCATTGGGCAAGGTATGAGGGAAGGGATGAGCCACCCTATAGGAATCTCTTCATGTTCAGTTGTCTGGAAGTTCTTTAAACCCAGTCCTCTTGGGTATCTACGGAGGCTTCATTATGCAGGCATGATTGACAACCATGTAGAAATGTGACTGGACAAAAAGTGCACAATATAAGCCCAGCAAGACCCGTGTGTTCAGATTTTTCCTGGCTTTTCTGTGTAGCAGTTGTTCTCCAGCATATGAGACATAATCCTCTATGGGGGTCTTTTGATGCACAATCAGAATAGAGTCCTGCCTCAGGCAAGTGAAAGAGGACAGGAGAAGGTCAGAGGCCTAAGGTGCCCTGATATTATAATAAGGACAGTCAGGCTTATGAGACAGGGACCATGGACTAAAACCAATATTTATATCATAACACTACACCTTTCCTCTGCTACCTCTGACCTTAGTTTTTCTTATTGTTCTAGTTCCTTGAACTATAAAGTTAGGTTGTTTATTTGAGAACTTTCTTTTTCTTAATTTAGACATTTATTCCTGTAAATTTCCTAATTGAAACTGTTTTCCCATAAATTTTATTAAGTTGTGTTTTTATTTTCATTTTTCTCAAGTAATTATTTGATTTCCCTTTTGATTTCTTCTTTAAACCATTTTCTGTATAAGAATGTGTCATTTACTTTCTACATAGTTGTAGAATTTTCAAATTTCCCTTCTGTTATTAGTGCTAGTTTTATACTTGATACATTTCAAAATGTGTATTCTTCTGGTGTTGGATAGAATATGCTGTATGTGTGTTGGATTCATTTGATCTACAGTGTTGTTAAATTCCATGTTTCCTTATTAATTTCCTGTCTGGATAATCTATCCACTGTTGTAATGAAGGTATTAAAGTCCCCTACTATTATTGTATCGGTGTGTATTTCTTCTTTCAGCTCTATTAATATTTGCTTCATATATTTAGGTGTGCTACAATTATTATGTACTCTTGATGAATCGACCTCTTTATTCTTATCTTCTGTGTTTCTTGTGACTGTTTTGACTTAAAGTCTTTTTCCATTCTTTCATTTTCAGCCTGTGTCCTTAAAGCTGAAATGAATTTCTTACAGGCAGCCCATAGATGGATCATGCTTTTCTTTAATTCTTTCACATACTTTAGGTCTTTTGATTTGAGAATTCAATCTGTACTTTCAGTATTGATAGTAAGAACTTAATTGTTGCCTTTTTGTTAACTGTTTTCAGACTGCCCTATGGTTCCTCTGTTCCTTTCTTCCCTTCTTGCTGTCTTCCTTTGTAATTTGATAATTTTTTGTAATGATATGCATTGATCTTTTGCAAATCTTTTCTTTTCACAGGCATTTTCTTTGTGGTTATCATGAGACTTAAAAAAAGACATAGTTATGACAGTATATGAAGTCAAACAATTAAGCTTGTGAACTCATCTTAGAAAAAGTGCTTTGTAGGATGAGTTTATAAACTTAATTGTCAGACCCCTTTGCCCATGGTGGCCATTTCAGAAAAATAGTTCAAAAATTGCTTTTAAGGGTGGACTAGGCACTGGCACTGGTGTGTAGCTTCTTAAGGGGAGTACTTCAAAGATGACTATAGTGATAATCAGTAATGAGGTATGTAGCACTTTTTCTATGATGAGTTCACAAACTTAATTGTCTTACCTCATATTTTAAGCTAATAACAAATTAAAACTAATTTTTTGTATGTAACCAACAGCATACAAACACTCTATTCTTACCTTTACAGGATTTTTATACTTTGATATACTTTTATGATGTTAGCTAGCATCCTTTCATTCAACTTGAAGAATTCTCTTTAGTGTTTCTTGTAAGGTTGGCCTTTTGGTGTCGAACTCCCGGAACTTTGGTTTGCTTGGAAAGTTTTAATCTCTTCTTCATTTCTGAAGGACAGATTTGCCAGTCATAATATCCCTGGTTGGTAATTTTTTTCTTTCAGTATTTTAAATATATCACTACACTCTCCTGGCTTGCAAAATTCCTGCTGAGAAATCCACTTATACTTTTATAGGGGTTCTCTTGTACGTGATGAGTCACTTTCTTTTGCTGCTTTCAAAATTCTATCCTTGATTGTCGACAATTTGGTTACAAGGTGTATCAGTTATAATGTCTTTATGTTTAATCTATTTGGGTTTCTTGGAATCTAGATGTTCATTTTCCTCTCCATATTTGGAAAGTTTTCTGATATTATTTTTTCAAATAAACTTTTTACCCCTTTTCTTTCTATGCTCTTTCCATGATACAAATTGCATATACTGGTTTGCTTAAGGGTGTTCCATAAGCCTTATTGGCTTTCTTCACTCTTTTTAATTCCTTTTTTCTTTTCCCCCCTACTGACTAATTTCAAATAGCTTATCTTTGCAAATACTGTTTTTTTCTTTGCTTGATTGAGTCTGTTGCTGGTGATCTCTACCAAGGTTTTTAGTTCAGTCATTGTATTCTTCTTCTCCAGACTGGCTTCAGCAGGGAAAGCCCTTCATCAGTCATCTTGTCCAGAGATCCTGAGTTGGCCAGCTGGCAGGGTCCATGAGTGGACTTGCTGCTGGAATTTTTGGACTTGCTGGTTTGATACCTTGGTTAGTGGGCAGGTGGGCCTGGTGCCCCAAACTATAAGGATACCCTGGTGCCTGGGATGTGGGGAATTCTGAGGCCTGAGTCTACAGGGGCTGTCCTGGAGCTGTTGGGAATGGCTTGGCGTTAAAGCAGGCTTGGAGACTGAATCTGTGGAAGCTGGCCTAGAGCTGGAAGTCAAAGTTGCCACCGGGGTTCTCTTGAGCATGTCTGGTACTACGGTTTGTGTCAAAGTTAGATGCTGATTTTACCCTCCTTTCTCAACTTGACGGTGTCTCTTTCCACTCTGTGTGAGTTTGGGTTGGGGAAGAACTGATGTGCTAATATAAAACTGCCCTTCCTTACTCTTCAATGTATCCTTTCTTGTTTTTGTACTTCACCTGAAATTGTATTAATAATTACTCACCTGAATTCTTCTGTGTCTCTTGTGACAGTTTGTAATTGCTCACCTGAATTCTTTAGCTCTTGTGAAGGTATTTTTATTGTAGATGGGTTGTTTCTGTGATGGGGAAAGCATTAGAAACTCTTACTTTGTCATCTTCCTGGAGTCCTGCTCCCTAATTATGATGCATTTTTGAAGGAAGAATAATATGATGACTTGCACAAACCACATAGGGCAGTCTTTCAGAAATATAGGTATGAAGTATCTGTGGCCTAGAAGTTGCATAATCAGAGGAAAAGACTGGTCTGGGAAGTAGATGAAACAGATGATAGAATCAGCAGAGGAAAATGCCATAATCACAATAGTAAAGATTAAAAATATACTCAAAACTACACACAAAGAAAGTCATAGACATATCTTAAGACATAAAACTAAAAAAAAAATTAGGCGAAAATATTAAGGAAGTTTTTTTTATGACCTTGAATTAGGCAAATATTTTTTAGAATTTAAAAGTCATAAACCATAAATGAAAATTTGATAAGTTAGCCTGGTGTGGTGGCTCACACCTGTAGTCCTAGCACTCAAGGATGCCAATGTAGGTGGATTGCTTGAGCACAGAAGTTCCAGACCAGCCTGAGCAAAAGTGAGACCTTGTCTCTAATAAAAATTGAAAAATTAGCTGGGCATTATGGCAGGAGCCTGTAATCCCAGCTACGGGGGAGGCGGAGGCAAGAGGAACTCTTCAGCCCAAGAGTTTGAGGTTGCTGTGAGCTATGATGCCATGACATTCTACCCAGGGTGACACAGTGAGACTCTGTCTCAAAAAAGAAAGAAAAGAAAATTTGATATATTAGATTTCACTGAAATTAAAATCTTTTGTTGTCTTTGGAAGGCATTGTTACGAAAATGAAAATTCAAACTACAGACTGGGAAAAAAAATATTTAAAAATCATATAGCAGGTAAAGAACTTAAATCTAGACCACAGAAAGAATTCTTAAATCTCAGTACCATGAAGACAGCCCAAAATTTTAAAATAGGCAGAAGTTTAGAATAAACATACCCCCCACAAAAAAAGCACAGATGAAAGTGTGCACATGAAAAGATGCTTGATATCATTATTCATTGAGGAAATTAAAGCACAATGGAATATTACTATACATCAATTAAAATGGCTAAATTATTAATAAGGATTGACCATACCAAGTGTTGGCATGAATGCAGAGAACCTAAAACTCTTATACATAGCCTGTGAGAATGTAAAATGGCACAACGAATTTGAAAGACAATGAGGCAGTTTTTATAAAGATAAGCATGTACTTAATGCATGACCCGGTAATTCCACATGTTACTGAAGAAAATTGAAAGCATATAATCACACAAAGACTTTCACATGCAGTCTTTCTTGCAACTTTATTTATAATGATTAGAAACTAGAAACAACTAGTTTCATTAAGTAGAGAACAGATAAACAAATTATGGTATATTTATATCAAAGGATATTACTCAGTAACAAAAATTAAAAAATTACTGATGTATACAATGTGAGTGGGAAAAGCTCAATATATATAAAACTACATGCTGTAAGGTACTTTTTGTTTTAATTCTAGGAAAGGCAAAAGATGAGAGAAAACAGAACAGTGACTACAGTGAGTCAGAGTATAGGGAAGAAGGATGACTGCAAAGGGGCATGAGGGGACTTCTTGAAATAATGAAAATGGTGCATTTCAATTGTGAGGGTTACATCATAGTACATATTGGTAGGTCAAGATTTATCAAAGTATACACTTAAAATTTCTTAATTTTACTGCATGAAAATCAAAATTAATTTTTAAAATTGTTTTAAGTGTCCTGACTTTAAAAACAAAGCCAATGAAGGAAGGAATTAAAGAGACCAGTCTGGACACTGTCATGGTTTAAGTTGAGGGAAATAGTATGGTGGAGTTTTGAAAGAGAAAAGTCTTTTTGAATAGGTGATCTTGTCCAAAATCACATAACCTCTCTAGTTAGCTCTTAGTTTCCCAGATATGAAGCAAGGAGATTGAACAAAATGGCCTTTCTTTACAACTCTGAAACAGACAAAATGTTAGGTGTTTCCATATCAGAGATAGCTACTCTTGAGGGATGTTTAATCAACAATTTTGGTTCCATTTTATCTGGCTATATTAATAAAACTGAAAAAGGAAACTCTGATTTATGTAGTTTGACAGTATTTCAAAACAAGTTGAAATGGAAAGGTTGAATAAGCAAATACAGGAAAGAAAGTGGCTCCCTAAATAAAGTTTTCATATAAAAAATTCCTCTGATGTACCTTTATTTGCACAGAATGTTTTAACAGTTCTGAGGATTAGTCACTATCAACACAGACTAGCAGCGTTTAGGGTACCAAAAACACACAGGGTTATATTAAGTGGTAGACCTGAAAATATCCACTGGTGCTTGTCATTAGGAAAAAAAGAAACAATAGATGAAGTGTTAAAATGGTGGAAATGTAGCAGGGAAACCTGTTTTAAGTGCTATGATACTGAAATAACTTCAAGGAATTGGCTTAGACTCAAACAGGAAATTGACCAAATCAACTTTTGGTCTGAAATAATGAAGTGATAAAAGCAGGGGTGGGGGAAGTACAACTGTGAGTGAGGAGGCCATGGATGTTCTGTGCTATGCTACAAGGCTGTTTCTGAAAAGTGTTTTTAATTAAATCTCTCCATTCCATGTTCACGAAACAAACACAACACTGAATTAGTGCCTTTAGGAACAGGTATAACAAAAAGAAAAAAAAAAACAAAAAAAAAACAACACCAACAGTAACAAATTGGACCTGCGGAAGTAGCTCCATCTTTTCCAGACTAAACCCCACACCTCTGTTCTTTATTGATGGCCCTATTTCAGGCAGTAACAGGGCAATTAAAAAAACAAACTTATTGCAAAAGAAGAAGGGACCAAATTGCCCCCAAACACCAAAAAACGAGCACTACAATTTCCCAATCCCTGAGTACCCCAATCTTTTTGGCTGGGATTGAGCTAAACTCAGCTCCAGGACCTGGTAATTGGAATACGATTTTAGGAGGCAAAGCTTGGTAGCAGGACCCAGGCCTAAATTCTGTGAAACATTTCACCAATGAGGTAATCTAGCCAGGTTGAGAAAATTGGGAAGGAGTTAAGCCAACTAGCCTCCAAGTCCAAAACCAAGTTCGTTACTAAGTAAGCACAAACAGTCTGGAATTAAACTAAGGTCTTTCAGAATTGTACCAATGCACCCAAGAAAATGTTCTCTTTCCCTCTCCCCCTACCTTCTCCCCTTAATCATTTATTTCCTTATTTGAACATGAGACTAGATTGACATTAATGGGAGTCGCCATAGGACTCAAAATAACATAGTATATTTCAATTTGTACACTGGGGAGTCTTTAAGATAATAAATAATAATAACAATGACTAATGTTTATATATACAATGCTTTCTATGTGCCTTCTTAGCACTTTACAAAGCAAACACTTTAGGAGATAGGTACTATTGGCACTTTACAATGAATGACGTAGAGAATTTAAGTAACTCAACAATGGTGACAGAGTTTGAAAGCGATTGTATTTGTTCATTTCGTGTTGCTATAAGAGAATTCCTGAGACTATAGTAATTTATAAAGAAAAGAGATTCATTTAGTGCGTAGTTCTGAAAGATGAAAAGTTCAAGGGCATGGCACGGGCTTCTGATAAGGGCTTGTGTGCTGCCTTACAACATGGCAGAGAAGGTCAAATGGGAACATACATGTGTGAACAGAGGAAAACCCTTGGGGTGTCCCTAAGGAACTATCACAAAGGCAGCACTAAGCACTCATAATAGATTTGTTCCCATAACCACAAACAAAAAGGCCTCCAAACAATACCACACTGGGAATCAAATTTCAGCATGAATTTTACTGGGGACAACAAATGATATCCAAGCCATAGCAGTTTGCAGAGCAAGGATTAGAATAAGAGCATTCCAGCTGTGCCTGTTACTAGCAGCTATTGGCTAGAGGAGCCTGGGAGGCTTCCCAGATTCCAGATCTAGAATAAAAACTGCCCTTGGTATGGAGCTGATCTCCAGAAGAATAGACCTCATTGCAGGTGCGGGAAGAAAGTTCTGTCCTGGAAGGTGTGGCAATACTCAACAGGTAGTGTATGGTTTAGCAGTCAACCCCAGGAGGTCCAGCCTGGGGATGAGGTAATCCAACAGGCAGAGCAAGGGCATTGAGAGAAAATTAAGATAGGCAGTTTCTAGCAGCACCCCTGGCAAAGGTTCAGGATGCCCTGTATTCTAGATGAACTAGTACTAGAAATGGCAACAAGACAGAACTCAAGGAAAGGACAAGACTGGGATCTACAGATGAAACAGAACCCATCACCATGTTTGCAGCAATGCACAACCTCCCTTGGCTACTCCCAGCTGATGACTGCGTGTGGCAGGAATACCAAAGTACCTTTCCTGGGAGATGTGGGGCCCTTCATGATCTGCTTTGGTTAGAGGATGCTCCCCCAAAACCTTGCCAAACTTTTCTTAGCTGGCATGGTGGTCTAGTAACTTGCAGCCCACACTCCCTCCCACCTTTCCTTCATTCGGGGTCAATGGTGTCCCAGGGTTGGTTCCCTCACCCTCCCTCAGCTCCCTCCTCATTTCCTCTCACAGACATGTCCCTTAAGAAAATCCTTACACCTTTAATCCCATCTAAGTTTTTGCTTCTTACAAGACCCAAAGTAATAAAATCACCTTACTTTTTTTTAGTGTTTTCACAGTACAACATTTTTGCATGCATTTGCTCCTTTGACCTTATAAGGGTTTCGTGAGGGATGCAGGGTAAGTACTGTAATAAAACCTCTAAGATGGCCCCTGATGGCCCTGTCACCTGGTAGTAAGACCTCTCCTCTGGAGGGCAGGCTGGACTTACTGACTGATTTCTAATGAATAGGATATTATAAAACTCAAGAGTTATCACTTCCAAGGTCACATTATAAAAGGCTACAACTTCCATCCTGAGTGTTCCGTGCCACAAGGTAACCTCATAGAGAAATTAGTGTGGCAAGAGACCAAGGCCTGCCAGCAACCATATGAGTGAGTTTGGAAATAGATCCTCCTCCTCCTCCTCCTCCTCCCCCAGCCGGATTAAGACTACAGATACAACCACAGCTTTGGCTGACAGCTTGACTGCAACCCCAGGAGAAACCTTGAGCCAGAGACAGCCTGCTAACCTACACCTGGGCTCCTGAGCCACAAAAACCATGACATCATAAGTGTTCATTATTTTACACTACTAAGTTTGGGGGCAATTTTTAAATAGCAAGAGAAAACTAATGTAGTGTCCAATGTTCAGAGTGGGTGAGTAGCAGAAAACACCACTGAAGTGTGTAGTAAAGCTTTCTTCTCCTTGTTACCCCAGTTTGTAAGGCCAACATTCTCCAATCTTTTTGCAAACAAACTTGAGCTGCTAGTTCTTTTGTTTTCTTTAACAGTTACAGTCTATTACTCATTTTCACTGGGGTAACAAACATACCCTAAATCTCAGTGGCTTGCAACATCAAACATTTATTTTTGGCCCATGGGTGTGTCAGCTGATGATGGCTCTACTGGACCTTACTCCGGTCTGTTCAGTTTTGCTCTATCTCTCTTTACATCTGAAGCAAAAGGCCCCAGGCTGAACGAGCTGCCCTTACCTGGCTTGTTCTCATGGCAGAGAGAACAAGAGCCCAAACTGAACCAGTCCAAACGCATTCACAGTTTCTGCTCAGAAGGGGCCTGCACCTTGTCCATTCCCATCCTCTTGGCCAAGGAAAATCATTTAGTCAACCCAATGATGTGAGAAGACGGTATATTCCACTTAGTGAGACATGGCAAGTGATAAGGAAGGGGTATGAATTTTTCTTTTTGGCATGGATTTTTAGTACCTGAGAACCGTAGTGGGAAGAAGTATATATCCTATCACATCTGATAATCAGTGGTTATGAATTTAGACCATATCAATGATTGCAGAATTAATGCCTAGAGACTTTTAAAATTAATGCATTGCACAAATACATTAGTCCTTTTCGAGTACCTTATGAAAACATCTATCCTTACAGAAACCATCGAGCAGAAGGGAAAATACTAGACTGCTCTTTGGAAGAGGAATTGGCGGAATAGCCACACCTGCTGCGACTGACCATGGTTGAGTCATGATGTCTTGTCAGTTATCATTGTTAGAGGTGGGAACTGGTTCCTTTCAATACCATGTCCATTTAAAAAGGCAGTTTTTGGACTCTGTTTTTTAAATGGACATGATGCCCCATGGGAAAACATGAGACTTCTTTAATCCGTGATCCATAAACTAGTCCCCATACTCTATCTAATCCTGAATGGGTCAGAAACATTATTAGAATTTCTGAAAAGTAGTTCACACTATCCCTTGAAGGAAGAAATAAGAAAAAAAGAAAATGCAAATCTTTCTTTTTCTTTTCTTTTTTTTTTTTTCACAACCAATGTTCCGGTAATGATTTTCCACTCTTTGCCTATCTTAATGATTTAAATAGAGTCTAAGTTAAAAATATCTACTAAAATAAAATAGGAAACAGGCAGCTAGCAAATTAGGAAGTAGGTAATGCTGATTAAAATAATTCTGAAGACTACCAAAGGCATAGTCCTACTAGATATTTTTTCTTTTTTAGAAATATTGATATTTCAACCTTTTCTAGAGAGTATTTTTATAACTGATTTGGTGGTTCACTTCAATGGCACCACGCAAAAATTTCATAGTACTGATATGTGTTGGTGTCTGGTCACACTGCTAAAGGCTAGACTCACTCCTATGCTTTCTGTCAGCCCCATACGTAAAGGACAGTGGCCACGGAGGATGCAACTGAGGGGTTGACAACCCAGTAGTGCACCTCGGTAGGCCCCCAGCACAGAATCATCCTGAAGCAGAGGGTTGGCACTTAGGGATGAGACACATCCAAGGTGAACTTTCTCTCCCTTTGCCTGAGGAAACTAACTCTAACAGAATCCAACATTTTCAGGCTTGCATGAGCTTAATTTCCAACTTCCAGGCCAAAGATTGGACCACTTAATGTTTTCTTGGTAAGAGGAATCGGAAACTTCAGTTCTGGAAGATAATTCTAGCTCCAGTTCTCTCTGGGAGGAAAAATACGTAGATGTAGCTACGTGTTTATGTTCAAGGTTATAAAATTGCAATACAGTTTTAAAGTCCTTATAGCAACATCTGAAAACAACACAATGAGAATATTATTTCCTGAAAGGTGGCTAATGCAGTCAGTCCCTTTCTGTCTCTTTGCAGTTTTTGGCCAGGGCCGGGTTTGAACCCACCACCTGTAGTGTATGGGGCCGGCACCCTACTCCTTTGAGCCACAGGCGCTGCCCTCCTTCTGTCTCTTTTCTAGCTCGCTGGGTCTCTAACTTCCCTCACATCTTCGTTCCTTCACAGCTGTTTTTACTTCACATATATATGTTTCTCACATTAAGCCAGCCATAAAACTGAAAAAAAAAAAAAATTATTTGTTTTTTTTTTGGCTTTTATTATCTTTTGTATTTCTTTGTATTGTTTGTTATATTTATGTTTCAGCCCCCTTTAAAAATAAACTTTAATGCAGATAGCTAGAGTTCCTCTTTAAATATACTTTATATTATTTACTGATATATCTCTTATTGTTGCAAGGAGGTCTGATCAGGAGATTTGAACATCGGTACTGTCCACCTCTGTTCTGCTAACAAAACAACAGAGCAGGACGTGAGCCTCAGAACGTTGACAGGGAGGACCTCTCATAGATGTTATGCTAAGTAGCACCTGACAATTGACATTCTTAGTGTGTGAATCCCATGTGAAATGAGACTAAATGTACTCTATTGAGTACTTCATTCCATAAAGAGCTAGCTTGCTTTATAATTTAAAGGAATTAGTACTCATAAATAAAAATTTGAAATTATTTTTAAAATACCCAATGTACTCAATACTAATATGAAACCAATATATAAACAATTATATGCTCATATGAACAATAAAACACAAATACAGTCTAGTACGGGGGCAGGGGGAGGGTGGAGGATGATTGGCAGGAGGAGGGAGGGCATGTGGCAGGATCTCACCTGTTGTGCACCTTGTGCCCGTGTATGACAGGCCCCCTGGGTGAGGGGCTCTTTGACAACTGGAACTTTACCCCGGAAGTGAGAACAAAGTCATCTAAAAATTTGTGCCCTCATATTAATTTGAAATTTAAAAAATGTTTAAATCATTCTTAGATAGATAAGACCATGTATGGTTTTGGAGGCTCTCAATACATATCTACTGGAGTAGATAAAAAAAGGCCTGAGTGTCCTTATGAAACAGAGTGAATAACATATAAACTTTTTGGTGGTGTCCATAACTCAGTGGGTAGGGTGCCAGCCACATGCACCAAGACTGGTGAGTTCAAACCTGGCCCAAGCCGGCTAAAACAACAATGACAACTGCAACAACAACAACAAAATAGCCGGGTGTTGTAGCCGGTGCCTGTGGTCCCAGCTACTTGGGAGGCTGAGGCAAGAGAATCGCTTAAGCCCAAGAGTTTGAGGTTGCTGTGAGCTGTGACACCACGGGACTACCCAAGGTGACAGTTTGAGACTCTATCTCAAAAAAAAAAAAAAATAATAATGATAAATAAATAATAAAAAAAATATATATATAAACTTTTTAAGTTCTATTATTTTATTTGTATGTTTTCTGAAAGTCATTAAACCATTCTTGGCAAGTCATAGGAACTTCAGTTACTCCTTTAAGAAATATATATCTTAATATGTATATTTCTTAAGAAATTTGTGTCAGTTAAATAAAACTGTACATTTAAAAAAGGTATCTAGAACATACTATTTTATGGTTGTGATTTCATTGACTGATGTTTAGTTATACTTGAACATACTTATAAAATATTTACCATGTTCTGTTAAGCACAGTTAAAACACAAATAAATATGAATAAATATAATGTGCTTATCATCTAAGCATGCTTTGTGAGTTGTAAGACTCACATAATAAATAGTTTACCATTCATATTTTTGCACTCACAATCCAAACTCATACATGTTTGGATATTGTTCTATGCCCAGTTTTTTTATGTATTTATTTTTTTAACACACAAATACATCATTCTAACCAAGGACATGAGTAATAACAACTAGATAGTCATCCAGGGAATGCTATTCAATCTGGCATAACGAACAAGCAAAATTTCATTCTAATTCTTTAGTGATTCAGAACACTTGATTAATGCTCTTTCCATCCTCTCAGCGAGGCTTCCTGTCCTTAGCCACATGCACAGACTAAGCAGAAGCACCAAAACTCTGAAAAAAGTCATTGTTGGAGGAGGGCTCAAGACCAGTCACTCTCTCAAGACCCAGCCGCAAATTAAAAATTAGAGGGATTCAGAGACATGGAAATACCTGGCTCTCCATTAGAACTGTTCTCAAATATTTATTATGCATCTATCCATCACTGGTTATGAGAAACATCATTAAAATGTTTGTATAAAAGCAATAAAAATCAGCAACCATGAACATTATATAATTTATTTCTGTACAGTCCTACTAACAGCGCTTGAAATTTGGTTCCATTTTTAGTCAAGTCTCTCTTGTCAATGACTAAGCTAAGCGACAGAAGCCCAAATTAAATCACCATACCAACAGGCCCTGGCTATGTGATTTGCCAACTCTGGCAAGCAGGACCCACAGTACCAACCCGACGTTCCCATCAGACTATGGGTACTTTGACTGTGTACAGTAAAGGCAGCCAGCGAGAGAATGAGCATATTGTAGGCTCAGATAGTGACACTAACTTACCCATTACACATAATTGTATTTTAATGTAACATTCACTTTATTTCACCAACAATGGCTCAATAATGCCTGGCATCAACTGAAAGCAAGGCCATCGTCAAAAGTAGCCAATCTTGTATGTGGGTGACTGTCTTCATCATGTGATTGTAAGTTGAAAATGGAGTCACTTGGTCTCTAAATTTAGTCTTCACTGCTGTGTGAAATTCATCAGTGATAATCCCCTTCCATTAGTGTACATATTATTTCTCCAAGTGGCTGTTTTTTTAATGAAGATACCTGGGGGAGGGATGCTCAAAGTAAATAACAAAAATCTTAGAGTAAATGAATTTGTCAGGTATTTTATTCACTCATTAATTCTTTCATTCATCCACTCACCTCATTTACTCCTGCAGTTGATACTTATAGAGTGCCTTCTACAGCCAATACGCTGCGAGGTGATGGAAATCTTGAGTAGCTAACCCCCCATTGGCAGTAGAACACTGAGCTGAGGATAGCACCCAAAGAGGAGAAAGGGGTACAGCAAAGGGAAAAGGGTTTTGCCAAATCTGACTGCTCCCTCACAGCCTTGCCTAAAATGGGCCCTGGTGGTGCCCACAGGTGTCCAACCTAAACCACAACTGGTGAAGTGTGCAGACGCTGCCTTGAAAAAGAGAAGTTGACTTCGGAAATACAGGATTCCCCAGAGTCATTTCATTGGTTGAGAACCAATGTCCCTTAGCATCTAAAAAATGTAATGCAATAAATGTTCTAGTGACAGAATCCAGTTCGTCTCCCAGAGAAGCAGCTCAACATGTTAAGACGTGCACTTTCAGCAAATCAAAAATCGAAAATTCCTTCTTTTGGATCAAGCCAACTCCCCGATTTTGGTAAATGGTGCCAGACACGAGGATTAAAACCTCCAAGTCCCCTTTGTCTGTACGTTCCAGTCCTCAGTCAGTCTCTCTCCGCATACTGCATTTTTGGCATGTTGTTTTGTGTTTTTCTCTTTCCTTCTCTCCGTGTTCCAGCTCCTTCTGAGTTAATATGTTAACAACTTATCTCCCTGCCTTCAGTGTTTTCTGCCCTTCTAATCATCCTGAAAACTGCCACCATAAAATCATTTTGATCATGTCCATGCGTTCAGTGCAATGTGAAGACTCCTGAAATTTAGCTTCAGGCCCTTGTTATAGCTCAGTTACAATTTTTGCTACAACAGACCCTTAACCCCACTGAGCTGCAGATGAAATCCAAACTTTTTAGCTTGGTATTGAATTTGTCCTCAACCTATCTTTGCCATTTCATGGATAACTATTCATTTTCCCACTTCTGTTTCCATCAAAATGGTTTTACCCATTCTTCAATCACTCATGTTTCCACTCCCACATGCTTACTCCTGATGGTTTCTGCATATACACACTTGTATACATGTAACTACGAATTTGAGTTTTATGCTGTTTCGATCATTTTTAGAATTTCTCTGAGTCTAATTTTCTATATAAAATGAAATTTTATAATGTTTAACCTTTCAACTATATAAGATCTTCAAGGAGATGAAGGGGACTTGTATTTCTTGACTCCTCATTATATGACAAATACTTTGTTAGTTTTAATAACATGTTGTCTTTTAGAACCTTTCAACAATTCTGTGATATAAGTAGGCTCATTTTCATTTCCCAGATAAGAAAACAAACACAATAACTTGTAAATACTCGCTAATTAAGAAGCAACTGTATAAGTGTGTGTGTTGGTGCCTGCTAAGTCTTCTAAGTTAGACGATCTGAATATTTTCTCCAACTATATTCTAAGTTCTTTGAATGATTTTGTGAATTGCCTTCTAACATATCCTGTCATGATAGTTGATATTGTGCATATTTACAGATTTATTTTGGTATACAACTTATGTGATTGACTGATGATCTTACTTTTCCATGAGAAGTTAAAATTTTCCCCTTTCTGTTTTTAATTTTAGGCAGCTGTGTACCTAAAATTAAAGAGGCTGTCATAGAGGTTACTTGCTTGAGCTCAGGAGTTCGAGACCAGCCTGAGCAAGAGTGAGACCATCTCTACTAAAAGTAGGGAAAAAAACAAAAACTAGCCAGATGTGGTAGTGCGTGCCTGGGAGGTTGTGGCAAGAGTTTAAGGCTGCTGTGAGCTACAATGACGCCACAGCACTCTACCCAGGGTGACAAAATGAGATTGTCTCAAAAAATCACAACAATAGAGCTTACCAAGAAAATGAGATAAACCTCACTTATGTGGGCCGTCTTGGGGTATGCATGCATAAGTGTAAATATGAATTTGATCTGTTTGCAAATATTTCAAAGTAGGTCAAACAAAACTGACCAAATGAAGAAGAAAATATTAAGGGTAATCCAGAACCATTTGCAGTATATTTTTAAGAAATCTATAGGAAACGAGGCAACTGAGGATAGCATCACTTCACTGGTGACAAATGCCATAGACAGGATAATGACAGATGCTCCTCAGACACTAGCTTTGAGAACTTGTCTTTAATGATTAAAAATAGAGAAAGCAAAACCGGTTTATACTTGAGCAGGGATTTGTTTATTCTGCTTATCTGAAGTTAAAGCCAAGCACCACTGTGGGTTGAATGGCCTTAAATCTCCATATTTGAGCAAAACTTAATGGACCATTTACTGATAGATGCATTCCAGAAAATAAATCAGTTCCTAAAATTATGTGTGTTTGTGCGCGTGCATATAAATAGATACATACGTAAACATATGCAATATTTTATATTACTTAATTAAAAACAAAAGTACTTCTTTTGTAGAAAATTGTAAATGATAGGTTCTAAAAAACTTTCTATATAAAAAAAGATGCTGGAGGCAAAAGTGGCTCATGCAACTTAACAAACGTACTTCAGGTATATGTAATGATTAAACATTCTTGGTTGAGAAAAAGTGGATTTGAATTTTGCCTTCCTCTGTCCCTGATTAGAAAGAACATACCTTCATGGGTTTCTGCTCACCAGAAGTAACCACTTTAGGATGGTGTCCAAAACGTCTCTTCTTTTTGCTGTGAAACAGGATGCTTATCAGGAACTACATTTCCTTTATTGCATTGTGTTAAATTCCAAGTGTCATAATACATCTATTATAAGAAATATGTGTGACAAAGCACCTTTTCCATGATGATATGCTTGGAATGAAGTATGATCTAGGAAAACTAATCTATCAACCTCTTAAGAGAGGGGAAACCCAGTCCGAAGTTTCAACCCGTCATGGCCGTGTGTTTTGCCTTTATCCACTAGAGGGGGTAATGTTCTTCTGTCCTGAAAGACCATGGAATGATCCAAACAAGATTTAAATGCACACAGTGACCTTGTATATTTGGAAACCAGGTTAACTAAATATTATAATACAATGGATGCCCAAATCATCGTAAAGTAAAAGTTGCTTCAAAAACATTTTGTGACACAATAATATTTATTGTTCTAGCCTATCCTAAAATTTTGCCAACTCCGTGATTGTAAAGATGGGTAAATTTGTTTTAGTTGTGGGAGGACGATTTACATAAAGTAATGCTTTCTGTGACCATTCCAAAAAGTACCATGTAATTTTGTATGTGATTCTTCTCAACATATCAGGGTTAATTGAACTGTTGTCTGTATTAGTCAGCAAAGGGGCAAATCATCTCCTTCATTTTTTAGAATGTGTTTAAGAAATACTGGGGCAATTAAATATATGTATAGAAATTTATAATAAAAATCATAAATACATATATTAGATGTGATATAACATGGCTGAATAGTGGTACAAGGTTTGGTATACATGAAAATCAATACAAATATGTAATTGTCACTCTTAACTACAGTAAAAATTTTCCTTTAATAAATTCCAAGTCAATAAGACAAGAATTTTTTTTCTTTAAGCCTCCTGAAAAATAGTTTGAATTGCAGAATAGCCAATCACATTTAGCTGTTAAAAGATAATCAAAATAATTTGTTAGAAATAACCAGTTGCCAAATTGATGAGATGTCATAATTATAATTAACTGTGCTATTAGGTCAGTTGTTTAGTTATTTCTATGAATATGAAAAAGCCTCATCAAAATGCAGAATAATTAGTTCAGTAGAAAAGAAGAGATATAATTTGTGAAAAGCAAGTATATTGCATCAATCATATTTTCATAATTCTAATAATTTTCTAAATAAAATATATTTCCAGTTGCTAAAGATTATTCTCCGTGAAGAGTCGCTGCAGTGGGAGTTTCTAATGGTGAGTGAGGAGCAGACTCACCATACAACTTTTGAAATTATTGATGCCCAGAGGCCCCCTGCTAGCAACACTGATTTGGCAGGTCTGGGGTGAGTTGCAGCATGGCAATTTAAAAAAAAATCTCTGTATTAACTTCAGTCCATAGCCCTAGGTAAGTATCACTGCCCTGAACAAGGAGTTAATTGTACCTGAGTAGATTTTCCTTCTTGCTTTTGACTCCTAGAAAGCATAGTATTAAAAATTCTTTACAGGCAAAAGGAAAAAATCGTGGTGAATTATTACAGCTTTTTACAGGAAACCTCCTATTGTATGAGAGAGAGTGAAGGCCTCAAAATACCTACGTGTGACCGTGAATTCCATAGTATAGTGCAAATAAACGTGTGTTTGAAGTCCTGTCTTGTTTCCTAGTAATTTGTGCTGCCTGGAGATCTTCCAAATATGGCAAACAAAGGCTTGTAGAAAGGACTTAAAGCATTGCGAAAGAATTTTTGCTATAGACAAGAACAAATGTTTACAAACAAAAATTCCAAACAGGCCCAAACCCTATAAATAACTATTGTAATATTTCTATACAAAGGCAGTTATTTTAAAACTAGGCTACATATTTGTGTCCTAAATACATTAAGAGAAATTACAGTGAGGTCACATCTCAAATGGAGGTTTTATAATAATTGGAAAGTTAAATTATATGTATCCAAAAAGAATTCTGTCTGTTTCATAGTGAAATATGTACCATCTATAATTTATTTTACTATAAATAGGGTCTACTATATACAGAAGGTGCCAAAAATATATACATATTTTAAGAAAGGAAAAAACTATGTTGAAATTGTAATACTTGATGTATACCAATATCATCTGTTATCTTGTATGTTGTATCTTATATCTCTTGTAATTGCAAAAGTCAAACATGACTGTAGTGTCACAATTTTATCTATTTTTTATTTTTTTTGAGACAGAGTCTCACTTTGTCACCCTCAGTAGAGTACTGTGGCGTCATAGCTCACAGCAACCTCAAACTTTTGGGCTCAAGCAGTCCTCTTGCCTCAGTCTCTTGAGCAGCTGGGACTACAGGCACCTGCCACAACACCCACCTATTTTTTTTTTTTAGAGATGAGGTCTTGCTCTGGCTCAGGCTGGTCTGTAACCTATGAGCTCAGGCAATCCGCCCACCTCAGCCTCCCAAGTGCTAGGTTTACAGGGATGAACTACTGTTTTTGTTTTTATTTTCTTTCTTATAATGCATATACATTTATTTGGCACCTTGTATATATTTATAGATAGTTGTTAATTTATAGCACATGATTTACTTTAATCAATATAAAAGCAAACAGCAACAAAAAAAGATCCTTTTTTTTTTTTTTTTAGAGTTTTTTTCCACTCCATTTTTCAACACTTAGTGAAAAAGCCCAGGAACTCAAAGAGCAGCAAGGTATAGTTCACCAGCCAGGGGGAGAAATTACATATCCAAACAATTGCAATGTGAGAGCACATTCTGCATGTAGTATAGTAGCTATGGCTGCACAGAAGAAGGGACGTCTAACTCTGCCTGTGAGAAGTCCCTGGTGAGGGTGGTAGTTGTGGTTTGATGTCTATGTGTTTGTGGGCACATGCTGATATAGGTATACATATATATAGGTATATATATATATATAAAACAGGTAGAAGGGAATGGACAATTATTGGAGATTCAAAATTAGTTCCAGGATTCATTAATTTCATCAAAGTTTGTGGAGTACTTACTCTGTACAGACATTTTCACTTAAAAGCAGATAATCCCTGTGTAGATATGTTCAAAGTTAGGCAGAATAGCACTGCAGAATCTGATCAACCATATGTGGACGTCGAGAGGGGTTAGAAGGGGTTCAAGGAGGAAAGATCTCCAAGAGGTATGTGGCATTAAAGTCCAAGTAAGACTGTTTCTGGAGAAAGGAACAGCATCAGAGCACAGAGGCAGGGAGGCATGGAGGAGACCTGGGGACCATTTGTATCTCCACTTTGGCGCGTGAATTTCGCGGCTTAAACCCAAATCAGATTTTCCACTCTGGGAACAATTCCAGAGTTGTTCCACTCAGATCAATACCCGACCTTATGTTAGATTTATAATTAACCTGTTAAACATTTAGCTATCTGCTGTTTTTGCATTGTTTTCTGATTCTTTATGACTTAAAAAAATTCTTACCCCTTGATATTGTGAATTCCTTGAGGGCAAGCGTTGATTTTGTACACGCCTTGTATCGTTGTCTACCAGGCTATTCTGTATACACTGTGGATTCAGTAAGTATTTCTTTGTTAACTGAGACTATGACCAAATGTAGTGGTGGTAGAGTTGCTGGATAAAAATATAGATAACCCTGTTAAATGTGAATTCCAGATAAATAAAATATATTTTTAGTGTAAAGATAATGATGGGACATACACTAAAAAATAGTTTTTGTTTCTTTAAATTAGAAACTGACATTGAATTTCATTTTGTTTTGCTAAATCTGTCAGCCCTAGGTAGTAGTTAATACCTTTTAGGGATTTGTCAAAGGTTCCAATGTAATAAAAATCCATTCCTGAAACTTCATCCAAGCAGCCACTTACTTTGTCTTTGGGAGCTGGCTCTTCCCTAAATGAGTGAACTGCATGAAATAAGAAGAGCAGAAAGAATAAGACACTTGTGTACTAAAGGGCCAGTGACTGAAGATGGGTGAATGAACCAACTCCCATGACTGAACAGGAAGGGATGAAGGGGAGATCCTAAAGCCTCCACAGAAGGGACCGAGGCAGATAGGAAGAGAAAGGACAGAAACGTCAACAGGAGTGAGGGGCATAGACAGGCCACAGAGAGGGAGCCGAGCGCCCTCTTGTACATAGGAGAAAACAGAACTCTATAATTGGGATGGTGTGGCAAAGATACATTCTAAGGAAGGAACAGGGGCTAAGAATGAAAGTATTTAAAAAAATAATGGGCGGTGCCTGTGGCTCAAAGGGGTAGGACACCAGCCCCATATGCCGCATGTGGCTGGTTCAAACCCAGCCCCGGCCAAAAACTGCAATAATAATAATAATAATAATATTGTATGCATGACAACTACAAAGTATAAGGACAATCTGTCAATTTGTTTACAAGTTATTTGTATTAGGTTGTGTGGCAGTTCTTTCGAATTATTCCACACGGAATAATTCCACACAGTCTTTCTAAACTACATAGGCAAGGTATAGAAAACGGAATGTCGTATCATTAGCTTTATGTGGACGAGGAGACTTCTTTTTCCTTCCTACAGAAAGTGTAGAGGCATTAGCCATGCAGGAGAAGGGCGCAGGTAAGTAGCACTTTCAATTCATTTTCTTCAAAGTTCTGTGGCATTTGCCCAGAATCCTTGGTTCACGGCTAGACGGGCTTTTTAGTAAGCCAAGAGCTCGCTGGCCCAATCTAGTTCTCTACGTGGGTCAGTGGTGTATCACTCCAACCACACTAGCAAATGGGACGAAATGAAAGAAAATCTGGAATTGCCAGAATTAATTTTATCTGAAGTAAAAGATAAATCTGGAATTACTTTCAGTTTACTGAAAATAAACTTTATCTATGACTCCAATTCTTAACACAGATTTTGTATGTGTAAGGGAGAGATGGGGGAGGAAGTTCGCTGAAGAAGTTTATTGTTTTCTTTCCAATGCCAATGAAGAACAAAGAAAATACAATCTGATTGCCCAAGTTTGTTTTTAATTCAATTTCCAAAAACTAAAAGGAAAGCCTACTTTTCCAGGGAACTGCAGGGATCTTGCTCAATGGTCCTGACCTGAAATCCTATAAATCAGCGGTCTTGTCCAGAGAGCACTTTCCCATTAAACCCACCCCCCAAAACCATTATTTCTTCCTGTCTCCTGCTTGTCTTTCATGGATAGCATTAGACAGAATGAAATATTATGGACTATATACCCTTGTATGTTTACAGATTATTAGTCATACATCCCAAAACTAGAATTACAGCCCAGATGCCAGCCTAGAAGCTAATTTCTAGAGGCAAGCCAAAGGGCTCTCTGGTTGATGATTTTTTGTCAGTGACTTAGACGGAGATACATGTAAAGGGATGCTTATCAAATTTGCATTTGAGCATAATTCTGGGAGTGGAGAAAATTCCATGTATAATGGAATTCAGATCAAAAAAATCCAAAGAAACAAAAAAATCCCCCAAATCTCCAATGTCTTTAAAGAAGAGTCAAATCTAAAAACATGAAATTTAATCTGGGTTAAGTTGGAACTTAACACTGGGTTCTCTCTCTCTCTCACACATGCACACGCACACGCACATTCCTGTAGGCTGAGGGGAGCATGGCTTATTGGCACCTGTATCACAAAGATTTATAGATTTTTATTTCAATAAAAACCAGCAGCATGATGTGGCTGCTGAGGAAGTTAATGCCCCTTTTGAGTGGGGTAATAGACCCATAATGGTTTGACTGAGGGGAGTTGAGTGTCCTGCTCCAGGAATTGGCTGGAACAACCCTGGTGTGCTGCCTTCAGCTCTGAGGATGTGGGAAACAGACAAACTAGATTACATTTAAAAAGGAATAATCATTGGATGAGAACATTCAAAACTATTTCCCATGAGTTGTACCTGAAATATTAGCCTAGAGGAGACAAGTTTGTTGGACAATGAGAGTTAATTTCAATTTATTCATCCAATATCTGAAAAAGTATTAAATAAGAAAGAGATCATACATGGTAGAAAAATTATTAAATAAGAAAGAGATCATACATGGTAGAAAATTATTAAATAAGAAAGAGATCATGAATGGTAGAGCTCGAGCTAATAAATTGATGCTACAAGGAAATAGACATTGGCCCGATATAAAGAAATACTGTCTGTCTGAGCGTAGAGTGCGTTGGTTTAGAGGAGTTTCCCTATTGGGGAAATTCAAGGATAGGCTGGAAAACCACTGTGTTACATGTTAAGGAATTCAAAATCAGAAGGATCGATATATTACACAACATTTAAGGCCAGGGAGACAGTATAATATAGCCAGTAAATTTACATTCCCTGAAGTCATACAAACTGGATCCTACATTTAGAGTCTGTGTGAAACTGGCAAAATATGTAACTGCTTTATTCTTCAGTTTCTTCATTTTTAAAATAAAAATAATAGCAATTAACTCAGAATTGTCAGGAAGATTAAATGCAAAAATGTACATACAGGGATTAGCACAGAGTAATTATTTAATAAAGGATGTTTTTTGCTTCTTTCTGAGATTTAGGCTCCTTTCAACCCTGGTGGTTGGAAATCATCTGTAACAAAAGCTTACGTTTGATCTGGGCAATCTTTGCATTGGATCCTCTTTCAGTATTCTCTACAGTTATGGAGCTCCACATTTTATTTATTTATTTAATGTTTATTATCACTCAGCATACTATAGAATAAGAAGAAACCTTAGGAGCCATTCGCACTCTGATGGCTGGGACTGCAGTGTAAGTGAGAGCCTATTCAGTGCCTAGAACATTTTTATTTCTCATGCGCATTAATGTTACCTTGGGAAAATACAGAAGAGAAAGAGTAAATATATAGGTTTTGATTTCAGTCTTAGGACAAACTTCTTACATATAATTTGCACCCCATTAATTAACTTAAAGTGTTTTTTTAATCATTGCCTCTGATGTGGGCTATTAAAAACATAAAGGCAACTATGTGGAGGAGCTGGAACTCTAAAAGGATGAGTTACAGGCAATAGGAAGAAGTGGCCTAGATAAGAGGATAGGGAAGAATGATGTATCCAGGCTTCTGGGTCAAGGAAGAGGCGCAAAGTGAATGGGTGATGGGGTGTATTAGCATTCAAGAATGGAACTACAGGTGTGGTGTACACATCACCTTCTTTTCTAAAGGTATAATCTTTGCACTCAAGAAATATACATATTTCAGAGCCTGCATAGAAGTGTGGGAAAGATTGTATGGCATTTGTATATACCTGTACATACATAAGTATGTACACAGTGTACATGTATGTGTGTGTATGCAGATATGTGTACGCATGCATATGTGTGGGGCAGTAGATATATATAACATGGATATACAACCTGTACAGTGACAGGCTGTATGTGTGTAGAAGGTGCCCACACTTGGTGTAATTCTCTATTAACAGTATTAAAGTTCTTGATAATTTTTGAACATAGACTGCATATTTTAATTTTACATGGGTCCTGCATATATACTTTGGTATAAGTATATGTGTGTGTGTGTGTGGGGGGGGGTGTTTGTGCACACAGCCTTAACCTTAAGAGTGAAAGGGACTTACTATTTGTCTAATTGAACATTTTTTCCCACTTCCATTTCTTCCATTCTTCATGTTTTTCTATCACAGATGCCTCATTATTTGCTGTTTTTGATTTCAATTTTATTTTGAATAACACCACTTACGAATACTGACGTAAATCCTTCTGGTTCTTTTGAAATGAATATAGATGAATATTATTACTTTTTTAGGTGCATGAGATCATGAAATCTATATTTACTCCTGTTTCTCGTGATGACATGCATTGAAGATATTTATACTTGGCACATAGAGGTCATCACGATTTCTGAAGATTACTAATAGTACAATCAGCTCTCTGCATCCCTGGGTCCCATACTGGCAGAGCCAACCAATCACACATTAAAAATATTCAGAAATAAATGGATGATTGCATCTGTACTGAACATATACCGACTTTGGGTGAGGGGCATTGTTCCCTAACCAATATAGTATAACTATTTATGTGGCACTATTTGGTATTAGGTATTATAAGAGATCTAAAGATGATGTGCACAGGGTATATGCAAATACTAAGCCATTTTAGATAAGTGCCTTGAGTATCTGAGCGTTTTGTACTCATAGACATTCCTGAATTCAATCCCTCATGGATATTAAGGAATGATGATAATTTAGCACGTGACCCACAGGTTCTTGCAATACCCTGGGATATAATTTATTTGACTGAAATATCTGGACTATTTTCATGCAACAGATATTGTCTTATTATTTATGCATATTTTGGACCTCAGCTGCCTTTTGGCCATGTTTACACTTTCCAGTTTTTTTTGATGACTATTCTTAGTAGAAAGATGGGAATAATACAGGAATGATACCATTGTCTCCTCTGCCCTCTTATCAGAATTATATGAATTCTCTTGAGCAACAGACCTAATTCTTCTTTATTTTCTGCTAAGTATCTAAAAGTATTACTTGATTGGCTTCAAGATTTTTTTCCTTTCTTAATAATCTCAGCTTATTCTAGACTTTCAGTTTTTCTGAGGCTATTTTAAAATATTCATGTTATTCTTTTGTATTCATTCTTATCTCCCTTCCTTTGTGATGAGTGCTTGTCTTCTTTAAATCTGAGCTCATCAGACAGTGTCCTGGGTTGGGTTATAAACTTCCTTTATCCTCATTGAAATAATTAAAGTAATACTAATTAGAAACGCCTCCTCCCCAGCACCTGTGGACTGAGTTTGTTAGCATCTCTGAAAATTGATCATAACTTTATTTTTTTGATTTAAAAAAAATACTTTTCAAATTTTGACTCACATACCTAAGATAAGCATAAATAATAATGTTTTGAGGAGAAATTTATAGTCTATTCAGGTACAAAAGAACTACATATGCCTCACCCAGAGTATGCATGTAGGTTCAAAGTGGTCCAGGGCAGGTATTAGTAATAATATTAGCAGAATGGATGAATGAATATACGCATGAATTTAAGACCAGGACCCTATAATATTTGCTCCTGTTATTAAATATATAATTTAACTAAACATTTTAGTTATTACAGAGTTGCTTCTTCCAAGTTTCCTTTCTTGTATTTCAACCTTCATCAAGTTACATGAGTAGAATCCTAAATTAAATGTGAAATTTTTACATTTTTTTTAAAGAATGATTCCTTAAAAAAACAGAGTCTCAATAGAATAGTAAGATCCCGTGATTTTTTTTCTAATGCAAAATGGGATACAATAGTAATGAATGTGACCATTGATTTAAGGTCTTTTAAAACAGTAAAATTAAATCAGAACTTTCTGGAATAATAGGAGAACATTCTTTAGGTGTTTGCATTTTCTAAGGAAGAGAGTCCACAGCTTTTCCCAAATTCCGATAGAGGCTATGTATAGCCAAATAGTAAAGAACAATAGGTGAAATACAAATCCATGGGAATAAAATAGAAGAAATTAAGGTGTTGGCATTTATTTAGTAAACATAAATTTTTAGACCATGTTAGTTTCAAAAGTTGGTGTAACACTCTTGAAATTCACTACCCATTGTTTATTTATTTAATTAATTAATTTATTTATTTATTTATTTTGAGACAGAGCCTCAAGCTGTCACCCTGGGTAGAGTGCTGTGGCATCACAGCTCACAGCAACCTCCAACTCCTAGGCTCAAGCGATTCTCCTGCCTCCGCCTCCCAAGTAGCTGGGACTACAGGCACCGGCCACAACACTTGGCTTTTTTTGGTTCAGTGGTCATTGTTTTTTGGCAGGCCCGGGCTAACTCAGGTGTATGTGGCTGGTGCCTTAGCCGTTTGAGCTACAGGCGCTGAGCCATACCTGTTGTTTGTTAAAAGGCCTAGCACCAAATTTATGATTTTAAAATGTATTCAGTATTTTCTATGTCATGGTCTTTTTAGCTATGAGTTGTGTGGAAAGTATTTTTACATTAATCAATACGATCATATATATTTTTTTCATCCGTTGGTGTGATAGATTATATTAATTGAGTTTTGAATGTCGAACTAGCCTTGTATATGTAGAATAAGTCCCACATGGATATGAGAACTTTTTAATAGGTTGTTGGATTTGATTTTCTGATATTTTGTTTAGGATTTCTGTATCTATTCACGAGAGATACTGGTCTCTCAGTTTATTTTCTTATAATACCTTTATGTGTTTTTAGTTTTAGGGAGATGCTGGTTGAAGAATGACTTTGGACGTGCTCCCTCTGCTTCTGTTTTCTGAAGGAGGTTGTGAAGAACTGGGGTACTTCTTTTAGTCTTTGGTAGAATTGACCCATAAAACCATCTGCAGCTAGCACTTTATTTTCTGGAAGATTATTCTTTGGTTTCTGACCAATATTAATTTCTCTTTCCTCTTTCTTTCTTTCTTTCTTTCTTTCTTTCTTTCTTTCTTTCTTTCTTTCTTTCTTTCTTTCTTTCTTTTTTTTTTTCTAATTTCCCAACATAAGCTAAAGAAATAATTTCTAGACTTTTTTCTTTCATGATGTATACATTTAATGATATGGAGTTTCCTTTCAACCACTTCTTTTACTACCTCCTACAAATTTTAGTAAGTAGTCATTTCAGTTTCATTTAGCTAAACATGTTTTTTTAAACTTTTCCTGAAACTTCTTCTTTGTCACATGGGTTATTTAACAGTATTTTAAATATATATTTCCAAATACTTGGGGATTTTCCAGATATCTTGCCTCTTATTGGTTTCTACTTTATTTAAATTGTGGTCTGAGAATGTATTTTGGATAATTTTTATACTTTCAAATTTGTCAAGAGGTGTTTAATGGTCAAAATGTGGTCTATCATGGTGAATGTTCCATATGAGATTGAATGCATATTCTGCTATTGGAGTATTCTGTAAATGTCAATTAGATCAAGGTGACTGATAGTGCTGCTCTGGTCATCTGTATCCCTGCTGATTTTCTGCCCACTGAATCAACTAATTACTGACACAAGGTTGGTGAAGTCTTCAGCCACAACAGTGGACTTTTCTGGTTCCCTTTTCAGTTGCATCAGTTTTTGTCCATGTGTTTTAACACCCTCCTTGTTAATTCTTACATGTTGAGGATGATTATTATCTTGGAGAATTGACCCCTTTATTACCATGGGGTACTCTTTTCATTTCTGGTAATCTTGTTCATTTTCATGCTGGAGTTAGTTTTATCTTAAATTAATATAGCTACTCTAGCTTTCTTTTGATAGCTTTAGTATGGAATATATTTTTCTAATCCTTTACTCTTAATCTGAGTCTTTAAAGTGGGCTTCCTGTAGATAACATATATTGTATCTTTTTTTATCCACTCTGACAATAATGCCTTTTCATTTGTGTAAGCTATTCACATTTAAGGGATTATTAACACATCGTTGCACAACATGGGCTTGACGTGGTTGGGTTCACTTATGCGTAGAGTTTCTTCTGTTTCTGCCACCCCTGAAACAGAGATCAAGCCCTCCTCTTCCTCCTCTGCCTCAGCCTACTCAAGAAGGATGATGAAGATGCAAACCTTTATGATGATCCACTTCCACTTAACGAATAGTATTAATACATATATTTTCTCTTCTTTTTAATTTTCTTACCAAATTTTTCTAACTATATAGCACATATAACATACAAACTATGTTTTATAATCAACTGTTTCTGTTATTGAAAAGGCTTCTTGTCAATAGTAGGCTATTAGTACTTAAGTTTATGGGGAGCCAGAAGTTATACATGGATTTTTGACTGTGTAAAGGGTTAGTTCTCTTAACCTCTGAACTGTTTAAAGGTCAAGTATAATTGGATTAACATCTACCATATCTTTAACTGTTCTCTCTTTATTGAATTTGTTGTTTCTTTGTTCTCTTTCTTTTTCTGAATTATCTGGTTTAATTGAGCATTTTATATGACTTCATTTTATTTTCTCTCTTAGTACATCAAATAGTGTTGTTTAAAAATTGTGATTTTTTGAGAATTTAAGATATGTGGGTTTGGGCATTTATTTATTTATTTTTATAAGACAAGAGTCTCACTTTGTCACCCAGGTTAGAGTGCCATGACCTCATACCTCACAGCAACCTCAAACTTCTGGGCTCAAGTGATCCTGTTGCCTCAGCCTCCTAAGTAGCTGGCATTAGAAGTGCCTGCCACAACTCCCCACTGTTTTTTCTATTTTTAGTAGAGATGGAGTCTTGCTCTTGCTCAGGCTGGTTTCAAACTGCTGAGCTCAGGCAATCCACCCACTGTGGCCTCCCAGAGAGCAAGGGTTACAGGTGTGAGCCACAGCACCCGGGAAAGATATGTGTTTTGAAATAATATAAGTTCATCTTCAAATAATGCTGATCCAGGTGGTGCCTGTGGCTCAGTAGGTAGGGTGCCATCCCCGAATACCAAGGGTTGTGGGTTTGAACCTAGCCCCGGCCAAACTGAAACAACAACAACAAAAATAATAGCTGGGCATTGTGGCGGGTGCCTGTAGTCCCAGCTACTCGGGAGGCTAAGGCAAGAAAATTGCCTAAGCCCAAGAGTTTAAGGTTGCTGTGAGCTGTAATGCCACAGCATTCTTCTGAGGGCGACAAATGAGACTGTCTCCAAAAAAAATAAAAATAAAAAAATTATAATGCTGATTCATTTCACATGTAGTAAAGGTTCTTTATGACAGAATATTCCCAATTCTTCCTTCCTGTCTCTTATTAACATCTGTCATTCAATTCATTTAATGATTTCATTAAATGATTAATGATCATTAATAAATAAATTAATTATTAATAAATAATAAATAATTATTAATTCATTAAATGACTTCATTAATGATTTCATTAAATCTCCCAACACATTGTTACTATTATTGCTTTATACAGTTCATTTTAGATCAATTAAGAATTAAAAAACACTTTATTTTACCATCATTTACTACTTCTCTAAATCTCTTCCTTTATGTTGACCCAAGTTTCTGACCTCTATCATTTTCTTTCTGCTTAAACAATATCTTTTAATATTTCTTGTAGATCAGAACTGCTGGCAATAATTTCCTCATTTTTGTTTGTCTTGGAAAGTCTTAATTTCTCCTTCCCTTTTGGAGGACAAATTTTGTTGGAAGTAGAATTATAGAATGGTGTAATTTTTTTTCTTTCAATGTTTAAAATTTTTCACTTCATTTTCCTGCTTTCCTGGTTTCTGATAAGTCCATTGTAATTCTTACCTTTTTTCTTCTGGCTTGTTTTGCCTCATCTGGCTTCTTTTAAGATTTTCTCTTGAACTTTGTCTTTCTGCAGTTTGAATATGGTACACCTAGGTATGAATTTTTTAAAAAATGTTTATTCCGCATGGTGTTATCTGTGCTTCCTGGATTTATAGTTTTGTGCCTGTATTAATTTTCTAGGGCTGTCACAACAATTACTACAGACTGACTGAGCTGATGATAACAAAAATTTATTCTCTTATGGTTTGGGAGGTGAGAAATCTGAAATCAAGGTGTTAGGAGGGCCATGCTCTCTCTGAAGTTTCTAGGGAAGAATTCCTTCTTACTTTTTCCTAGCATATGGTTGCCAACAAACCTTGGCATTTTTTGCTTGTAGGTGCATCATTCTAATTTCTGCCTCTATCTTCATGTTACCATCTTTCTTCTGACTGTGTCTGTGTCATCACATGTCCTTCTTGTAAGGACAGCAGTTATTTGCTTTAGAAGCCATCTAAATCCATCTAAATCTTCTTAACTAATTACATCTATGAAGAACTTGCACGTATTTCCAAATAGGGCCACATTCTGGAGTTTTGATGAAAATTAAGTGGGGGGGGGGCACTATTCAACACAGTACAGTGTCTGTCATTAATTTTGTAATGTTCTTGGCCAATATAACTTCCAATATTTCCTCTACCTCTTCTTTCTTTCTTTTCCTTCCAGTATACCAATTATGCATGTGTTATACCTTTAAAATTGTCTCACAATTCTTGGATGTTCTGTTTTGGTTTTTTGTTCTTTTCTTCTCTTTGCATTTCAGTTTGGGAAGCTTCTGTTGAGCTCTGTTCCACCTCACTGGTTCTTTCCTAAGCTATGTCCAGTTGCTGAGGAGCTCTTCAAAAAATAGTCTTCATTTCTGTTGCAGTACACTTGATATTTACTTTTAATCCTTTCTTAAAGTTTTTACCTTTATCTTACATACCTATCTGGTTTTTCATGCTGTATACTTTTTCATGAGTGCCCTTAAGGTATTAATCATAGTTATTTTAATTTTCATCTCCTAATTCCAATATCTCTAATATTTATTCTGATTCTGATGAATGCCTTTTTCCTTCAGACTGTTTTTTGTCTTGCCTTTTGGCATGATTTTTAATTTTTTTATTGAAACCTGGACAGTCTGTATCAGATATTGAGAACCAAGATAAATAAGGCTTTAACCATGAAGTTTTACATTAATATGGCTAGGAGTTGGGCTAGGTTTATGTTTGCTGTAGATGTAGGTGGCAGAGTCTTCAAATTCCTCTACTATTCCTGTTTTGTCTCTCCTCCTCACTTTGGGCTTCCCTAAGTATTCCTTCTCAGAGAGAATCAGTGTCTTGCAATTCTTTAGTTGCAATCGACTATTATTACAATGAAGCTCTACTATGATGATGGTAAAATGTGGGGAGAGGGAACAACATCCTACAGTTCAATTAAATCTCAGTTTTTTAGTGGGCCTGTTTCTTGGGGCTGAGACCTTTGTAAGCATTTCTTCTATGGTATAGATTTCCCCTCTCTTTCCCCTACCACCCAGCTCTCTACTCCCTTCCCTGATTATAAGGTTCCCCCTCTATTTCCTTGAAGCTCCATTGACTATGAGATAAGTGAGATAAGAAGGTTAGAGGATGCTGGAGTGGGAGGAATGCTCATCTCCCAATAGTAATAGGCTGTAGTAAATCTTTCCCCTTGGAGAACAGACTTTTGTTATGGAGAAAACTCCGAGTGTATGATTTCATAATGGTTACTTATCTATTACCTTTGCCAGAACCAGTAGGATATGGATCTTCACCATGAGAATCTGGTGGAGTTTGTAGATGTAAAATCCCCAAAAGTTTGGAGGGTGCTATTTAAGACAGAAATTTCTGCACATTGGAGAGGTGTATGACATACCTTTTGGGTGTGAGACATAACTGCAAGGGGGACTCTACCTAACGAATTCAAGTATTGTGACCTGGCTGTTTGTATCTTCACATTAACCTGAAATTAAAAAAAAAAAAAAGAAGCAGAAGTTTCTCATTCTTATACTAGATCACATACAGCTTCCAGCAGTTCCAAAAATTTACCATTTAAGTTGTCCTACAAATCTGTGGCTTTAGCATCTTCTAATTCAGTAAGTAGATTCTGCTGTCTCTCCAGGTTTTAAAGTAATGGTTTAAAATCTCTGAAACCTTAGTTCTCTGGTGAGTCCCAGAAAAGTCAGTGAATTTTGGAATGATGACTTTTAAGCGTGAGACATGTCAGAGCTGAAACCACAAATCTTTATGGAATTATATTTAATAATTTATTCATAATCTAATTTTTTAATTAATAGTAGAAAATTTAAAAATCTTTAAAAATATAAAGTAATAATTTTTTTTGACACAGAGAATCATTTTGTCACTCTCAGTAGAGTACTGTGGCATCACAGCTCACAGCAACCTCAAACTCTTGGGCTTAAGCAATTCTCTTGCCTCAGCTTCCTGAGTACCTGGGACAACAGGCAGCTCTGATGATATTCATCTAATTTTTAGAGATGAGGTCTCATTCAGGCTCAGGCTGGTCTTGAACACATGAGCTCAGGCACCCCCTTAGGATTATAGGTGTGAGCCACTGTGCCCAGCTAAAGCAATAATTTTTAAATGTTCTCATTCATTTTCTTGACTATCAATGCATCCCATTGAGATTCGTTGTTTTTGCATTTCTCAGCATTTCTAAGAGGTAGATATGTGGTGATGACCTTGGGAATGTTAGTTATCCTTTTTGCATTCTAGTTTCCTCATTGGTAATACAGAGTATTATAGCATTATGTTTTAGGATTGTGATGGAGGTTAAATGAGATAATGTATAGAAAGGCTTTGCATAGTAAATGCCTGGCACTCAAAAGGTGGTATCAATAAACATTTAACCTCTTATGAACACTTTTATTGTCAACCTCACTCTCCAAATAGAGAAAATTAAGTTAAAAATTCTTTTAAAAAGTTCCCTTCTTCTGGAGTCATCATTTTAGAATTTTCTTCACTTTGCCCTTCAGCTGGTGGTGGCTGAGCTGTGGGAGCCGTGGACTTAACCGCACTGGAACTTGCCAGACAAAGTGTCATCTTCCTAATTGTGCACCAGGGCCACAGTTCACTGAATGAGTCCCTCTGAAGCCTCCTTTCTCCTCCTACAAACCTGCAGCGTAATACAGCATAAACAATTGCTTCAGATCAATTCAACATGAAAGTGGGCCCTGGGGAAAGGCACTAAGTATTCTTCCTTGCTAGTTTTTGCAAAATTCGGAAATAAAAGAAAAAAAGAAGGCTTTCAGTTTTCAATGATGATAGAAATGTTGTATTTTAAAAGATTTCAACTGGTTTATCTTAATTTTATTTTCCTAGGAAGTCATCCCCTCTTTCTGAATTTTACTTGCACTATATTATATTGAGGTATTGGTGATGGAAAGAAGACAGGTTGAGCAATTTCAAAAAAAGTCTTGCATGATTCAAAACTACATAACCAGAAGCTCATTTCTAAAACTCCATTTACATCAGGGGCCAAGGCTGAAAGTTCTGACAATGGCCTTAGGGGAACGTTCTCTCCTGAAAACCATGGCACCGAATGATGATGAACACTAGTGCAAACCAGGCACATTTAAAGAAATTTAACTTTAAAGGATGCCTGAGTCTTTAAAAGTCTTTACATGAACTTTCAATAGGCAAGTTTTTGGCATTTATATGTAGAAGAGAGAAAAAATCCAGTCGCTGTGTCATAATTTCTTACATTTTCGTTATATTCAATCTTTTGAGTCCCTTTCAGTTTTTGTAGCAATATCATTTCCTTTCTCTTGAAATTATAGTGAGTTTTCATGCACATACCAATGTTTGGGTATTCAATGCTTTGATGTTCTTAATGGAACACTTGATGGGACAGCAAAGATTTATCTAGTTCACTTCCTACGTGTTCCGGTGTGATAATCTATCGCAGACTGACTCTCTCAGCTTCCCTTTAATATATCCAAGAGCATCTTTAATTTTGACAAATTGTTTTTCTAATCCAGTATCACTTGATATGATCATCTCTGAAGCTTACAAAGTATTTTTGTAGTCATCATATTATGTGATGTTTATAACAACGAGTGAACAGGGAAAGGCAAGCAGCTGTTGTTAGAATCCTGACGTCCCCAAACCATGCTTAGAACTGTGGGGTTCAAAGCAGTCTTCCAGGAGGAGTTTTTACATGAGAGTCTGGAGTCTCCTGGTGAGATATACAGAGGATTTGGCATGCCGGGTTTCTTGGATTCTCATTTTTTTAATGAGGAAGAGTCAAAGTTTACTCCTAATTTCTGATTTTAGGTGTGCAGATTTGATTGCTAGAACTGATTCTGAAGGAAGAGAGAGAAATGACATTAGTCACTTTTTGAGGAAGGGCTTCCCTAAGTCAAATTAATTTCTGGTTCAAAATAGATCCCCTCGTCAATCATGATCATTGTACATTCTTTTGTTTTCTCTAATCTTTTTGGTTGTTGTTATTTACTTCCTTTGCATCTGTCTTGCTCCTGTAGAATTCCTGATTTCTTAGAATGGGGATCTGATCTTTGTTTATCACTGAATCTTCAGCACCTAGAAGGATAACAGACCAACCCTAGGTGCTCCAAAAGTATTTCCCCTCGCAGCATCCTTTCCTGGGCTGAGTATGAGTAAGCCAAAGGGTCTGTGAAATCATCTCTATGCAGATCTTGAAAGTGTCTGCATGAATTCCTCACCCCAGGGGACTATAAAACTTTTGCTCAAAAATCTTTAATGTGATTGAGCATGGTGGCTCACAGCTGTAATCCTAGCACTCTGGGAGGCTGAGGCCGGAGGATTGTTTGAAGTCAGGAGCTTGAGACTTGCCTGAGCAAGTGTGAAACCCCATTTCTACTTGAAATAGAAAAAATTAGTTGGGCATGGTGGCATACACCTGTGGTCCCAGCTACTCAGGGGCTGAGGTGAGCGGATCACTTGAACCCCAACGTTTGAGGTTGCTGTGAGCTAGGCTGATGCCATGGCACTCTAGCCTGGGCAACAGTGTAAGACATGTCAAGAAAAAAAAAATCTTTAATGAGTAGTATCAATTGTTCACACAAAAATCTCTTTCATTCAACCAGCCTAAATATGTCTTAAATCTGTCTGCTTTTTTCCATTTTTCTATCCTCAAGTGTGGTATTTACCAGAGAACCTGCTTCAAACAAAATAGTTAACGGATCATCTCCAGCTGTGGAAACTTCTACTCCACTCAGGAATTCCTGCCGAGATGACGCTTTCTCCGCCTTGCTTCTGAACAGTAACTGAGTAAGGTGGGAGTGAAGAGTAGGATGCAAGCACTCCAATTTGTACAAATAATCAACACATTGAATCCCACAAAGGCATAGATGTATTCATGATCTATGTGTAAATGACTTAATAAAAAAAAAAAAGTCTTCTATAGACAGTCTTTGTTCAGGGGACCCATCAACTGGACCAAGATTTTCCCAGAGTCACTGTCCAGTCTGGGGCCCACCCATGCCTGCCACCTTCCCTGTCCTCCCAGGCATCAGACTCATCGCCTGCCTCCACCTCCTCTCTCATGGGCGTTCCAACTCATCTCTGGATGTCTCATTTTGTCTTGGCATCTGTTTCCCAAAGGGCCAGAACTGCCGTTGCACCATCCTATAGGCCTCCAGGAGTTCTACGTCTGTCATTGCAGCAGCCTCCTCACAGGGCTCTGCCTCCAGTTTTCCTCTCTGCCAGTTCTCCACGTTCCAGTCAGAATAATCCTCTGACACACGTCTCCTCTCTTCCTTCTTTGCACCTTCAGGATGAAGAAACATCATTGAATACCCTGTCTGACTGACCTTCCAGCCCGACTCCCCCGCTGGGCCTTAGCCGCCCCCTACTGCTCCATGACCTACATCCACCTGTTCGCAGTCCCTCCCGTGCACCCCGTGTCACAGCTGGTGCTCGGGTCCATGCCTTCAGATTGTACTGCTTTCTTTTACCTCTATGTTGTTCCTTCCAGCTCACACCTACTCATCCTCCATCTCCCAGAACTGATGGAGTTCTTCCGGAGAACTTCCTTGCTCTCCCAAGTCTGAGTTAGGTCCTCTCTGTACGTGTTCTCATATCATTTCCATCTCCCTGTCTTACAGTCTTTTGCGTATGGCAGAAACTGAACTTGAATTAACTGAAGTCAAATCAAATTCACGAAGTCTACTGGAAAGATACTGGAGTGGATCAAAATTAAAGGAAGAGCCAAGAAAAGTGAACAATAAAAACTCAGGCAGCTCTGATGACCACTCTGGCTGCAATAATGGACCCAAATGCCGTCAGATCCTTTCTCTCTTTCTGAGTGTCTGGCCCGTCCTCTCAGGGTGTGTGCTTCCATGTTCTCAGATTCGTGCATGACAACAGCTTCTGGGCTGATATCCTCACAGCTTGAGACCCGAAGGGGGGTTGGGGGGGAAGGGCTATTTCTCCTAGGTGTAGATGAAGACAAACAAACGAAAAAAAAAAGCACCAGGAAGCACTCTGATTGAGCAGTTTATTTTGTGAGGCCCCTTCCTCACCAGTCACTTGCCTTGGGGATAAGCAAGTACAGGATTGAACAAATTTAGGCTACATATAGTAGTCTAGCTTGTGGTTGTCCCACAACCAATCACTGTCTCCAAGGAGGTGGAACAGGAAAGAAAAGCACCACATAAGTAAATCAGTCAGAAGATTAGCTCACGTGGAAAATGGAGAGCAATTTCCAGTTGAGAAGGGTGCTTGACCCAAAGAAAAACATTTAGTCTGTCTACGAAACTTGGTAACTGATTCAGTTACACCTAATAGAAAACAGAAAAATAGCGGTGTAAAAGTAAAGGTTTTATTTGTCTCACAGATAAGAAGTCCAGTGGTAGGCAGTCGATGGGTTTTGGGAAAATTCCCAATCATTTCTAGAACCCAGACCCTTCCTTATTTCTTCTGAACCAACCTTTGTGTGGACTTGTCACTCCTGGTCACAAAATGGCTGCTGTAACATCGACATCATGCCAATGTTCCAGGAAAGAAGAAGGGGAAAGGCAAAAGCAAGTGTTAGCTGCACCTGCCTTTTAAAGATCTTTAACAGAAGCTCAACTCAGAGGCTTCCCACTCACATCTCATTGGCCGGAACTGTGACACTTGGCTACTGCAGCTGCAGGGGAGGCTTGGAAATGCAGGATTTGAGCTGGACACGCTGTGGTCTCTTAAAAAAGGCAAAATAGATATTGGGTAGGCAATCAGTAATGCTTCTCTATTGGTGGGGGAGCAGAACAGTCAAAGTTGGCTATAAAAGGTTTAAAAATATCACTTCAGGGACCCCCTAAAAGTGTCATTCATTGTTGGCTTTCACAGAGGGAAATAGCAATAGTAAAAAATGACTACACCTTCTGGGGCTTATAAGGTGCCTGGGACCAACAAAACAAGAGACACCTGAGGTAGTAGGTGGGTGTCCTAGTACTTGACGAAGTGGGATGGCGCTCTGACACGGCGTTCTTTTAAGGCACTGACATTTGATTTCACTCTCCTTGCAAGCCAGATGTCTGCCTACTGCAGTTTCGTAGATGCTGGCACAGAACATAGAGCTTCCTGAGAGGACAAAGGAGTTTATTACCCATGCTCAGCAAGGAGGTGAGTGTCATGATGTTTGCTTTAGTTCCTCTTGCTTCCCAAGTTCACAGCTGAGGAGCACCGAGCTGGGAGAATCCACTATTTCTATGGAAAACTGTAAGCTGTTTTTCGTCTGGGAGGGAGACACCACTTACCCCTCAAGATTGCTCCTTGCCAACAACCATGAGTAATAGCCTGAGTAAAGAGCAATCAGGGCGTTGCGTTTTTGGCATGCCCAACAAGAAGTAGAGGAGTGGGAAAGGCTACGGGAGGATTATTTCTTCAGCAATCGATGCCTCAACCATATAGTCTTGGCTTACAGGGAATTTGCACAAGAGTATACTACTTTGTTGGCCACTCCGATGATGTTGACCTGCATCAGTTGGGAACAAATCTGTTTGGTCTGTTTCTTATAGCATTTAATAAAGGGTTCTATTAACTGGACTTTCAGCAGTAGGACAAGGCCAACAGGAAGTGTGTCTAGACCCATCCAAACTTCACGGGGGCCCAGTTTCAGCCAGCTATGTGTAGGGGGACCAGTGTGTCTTATTTCAGGCAACCAGAACATAGCATGAGCTGAGTCTGTCGTCCATTACTGCCTGTGCAAGGGGCTCGGATGGTCTTTGATATCACTGCAGATAACTATGCAGAGTTGCCAGTTAAATGACCTTTCATTTGTAGTGGGAAAACATTCCATGGCCCACCTCCCTCTCTATATAAACACAGGTCACTCTGTCAGGAATGTGTTGGGAAATTTTTTTCTTTAGAGACAGGGTCTCACTCTGTCACCCATGCTGGAGTGCAGTGGAGTAATCATCATTCCCTGTAACCTCGAAGTCCTGCCTTCAAGGGATCCTCCTGCCTCAGTCCCCTGAACAGCTGGGGCTACATCTGTGTACCAAACATCTAGATAATTTTCTTGTTTTTCATTTTTTGTAGAAATGGGTTTTCACTATGTTGCCAAGGCTTGTTGTGAAATTCGGCTGGGCTCACCAATACCTTGTTTTGTTTAAACCACTAGAATAGTATCACCGAATAGTTGCAGCTTTGATGTTAGACATGACGTAACCCAAGGATGCTGGGTACCAGGAGAAACAGTCTGTATCCTTCAGAATGAAGCAAGGTTGTGTCAATCTCTGTGTGTGTGTGTGTGTACATATTCAAGAGGAGTCCACATTGGAAGATTCTCTTGATGGCATCAGGTGTGGAAGAACAGTTCAGGTGCACATGAGTTTTTCTGATTTGATAGCAGATGAGGATGATGAACCAGCTGCAGCAGTTTCTTGCTTCAGGTAGATCCTATGATTGTTTGCCAGGCTATGGTGCTGGATTCAGGACAGTGTTTTTCAACCTTTTCTATCTCACGGCACACTTGAACCTATAGTTAAACTTCCACAACACCCTTAAATTATGTTGATCAAAGAAAAAGTAAAAAAATATATACTTTGCTTTGAATGTCCTCTGAAAATAATTTAATTAATGATCTTTAAATATTTTTGTGACATACTGGTTGAAAATCACTGATCTAGGAGATACGGAGGGCATTAAAAGTTTGCCCCCCACATACCCAGCACACTTACAGGTCTTAGGAATCCCCTGTCCAAGGCCCGGGGTGGTGGTTCTCCTGCCACGGCCATCATGCTGAGGCTTCAGTAGCTGTAGCTCCACCTTTCTCTAATCACCACTGACTCAGACACAGACATTTTATCTAGAGGGTGAGGTACATGTGATACAAAACATTTTTCCAAAACTTAGAGACCCATTACATCCCCCACTGTGACCTGTGTATGAGCCCTATAGGGAAGCTCAATGAGCAGATCACAAAACCAAGTGATTGTCATCCTCATGATCTATGACAGGCATTCTCAAACTTTTTAAACAGGGGGCCAGTTCACTGTTCCTCAGACCGTTGGAGGGCTGGACTATAGTTTAAAAAAGAAACAACAAACCTATTAACAAATTCCTGTGCACACTGCACATATCTTATTTTGAAGTAAAAAAACAAAACGGGAACAAATACAATCACACCGCCTCATGTGGCCCATGGACCACAGTTTGAGGACCCCCAGTCTATGATCTTATAAATCCTAAGAGATATTCTGGACAATTGAAGCAGAATTAGGTAGAATCCTCTAGACCCACTTTCGACCAGGCCGCCACTCAAAGAGTGGATCAACAGAATGTCCTGGGGTTGTTGGAGAAAGAAATACTTGGTATGCCTGAGAATGGTCAGGATAAGAGGCTATATGTATAGTGGGTTTGCACAGCAGATAAGGAACACTGAGCTTGGAGAACCCAATGCTTTTATAGCAAGCAATAAATCAACATATTCTGAGGAAGACATTATCTTATCCCTATAACTCCCTAACCCCTTTTAGGGTTATGTTTGTAGGGTTATGAAAACCTTACCCTAAAAAATGGCCAAGGTAGAGAGCAGTCCAGGCACTGCAATCTTGGTTTACCCAGCATGACCCATAACAGCATGAGAGACTCACCCAGAGAAGTGACTTTCCCAAAAAGAAAGACTCCTCCTAATCTCTACTTTCTTCACTGATAGGAAGTTTGTCTTAATAATGATTAGTGTCTTTGAGAAGGACTCCAGGAAAATGTTCTGTTCAGTCTTGATGTCAGGAATAGCTGAGCTTCCCCCTAACAATTGGAGGTATTGACGTGCACACTCTGTCCTGCTTCGTGACTGGACTTTCCTGCTGGAGAGTGTGAAGTCTAATATGGGGCTCAATTCGAGTACGGGCCATGGTGTAAGTTGGCCTTTCATAAATAATGTTAATGAAGGATACAGAACTTTAGCGTGGGATCTACATTTGGTTGTGAACTCATTCCTGGCTCCATTTTATTCCTCTGGCTTTTTTATCCCTTTGTTTCATTTCTCATACTTATTTTAACACCGTGACAAAGATCCACACCTTTTATTTTTAATAAGCTGGAATTCAAATCTGGGTCTTTTACTTTCTATTCCGGGGTTCCGTATAATGTCCAGTTCTTTTCTCTTGGAAGGGGAGTCATCTCTTTATCTCAAAAAATTGTGAAGCATGTTCTTCCATCACCCTTCCTCTCTCTTCCTACCACTTTCTATCTCCAATGCTTTAGTCGGTTTTGTGGATTTTCTCCGTAACCTAGATTTTCTCATGTTTTGTATATATAAACTATAGACTAGGTAAAGTAGTCTTATTTCATGCTAATTTAGGATTACTTCTCATCTTTCCTAAAGCCTATTCAACGTTCTCTGCCCCTTTAGCTATGTATGTTATTGAATAACCATCTTAAAGCAATTATTTTTTTTTTTCTACAAACAATACTATCCTCATTTATGTCCCTTGCCCCTCATCTTGTTTTGGATAAATCATCTCACTATTTCTTTCATGTCCTTTTGGATTGAAAAATTTATGAGGCTTTATATGTTGCAATTTCCTGCGATAGGAAAGCAGGAAAGTACGCTGTGGGCTCCAGCTACGTTCAGGTAAACCACTCAGCATTCAGAGGCTGCCTGCAGGATTCAAATATTTTTTATTGTATAAGAGCTTGATCATTTACTTGCTTATGCAACAAAAATTAAATGTAGCTGAAAAGTTACCAGACCTATTGCATGGCTAAAGAGATGGTTGAGATAACAGAAGTGGTTCATGACCTAGTCTGATCACGGGAGTAGTGATCCAACTGATTACTCTGGCCCAGAGCAAAGCTACCTGGAAAGCAGGCATTTTGAGCATGCAAAACAGTTCTGTTGATAGTGTAATAATGTAACCTATTCTTTACAAGAAACAAAATCAACCTAAGAATTAAATTCTAAATTTGAATTCATCAGCATTGTGAGAAGATGAGGGTTAGAAGCCCCGGATACGGAGAGACAAAATTTATTTTCTCTCTTCATATAATTTTCAGGCAAATAAGGACATTTTAAAGTGATATGTTTAATCACCTTCTTTGTTTTACACGCTTTTGTCAAATTTTCATTTGTCTACCCTATTATATTTACTATAAATATCATATAATATTTAATATAAATATAAATATCATATAATATTTCTCATATTATATAATGCAATTAGTAATACAGTCCCCCAGATCTTAAAGAAGAAACAGAAAGCAGAGTTAATATGAATTCATAGAGCTGGATACCTAAATCGTACTAGGGCTCATGCTTACAATACTCTTTTCCTTGTTGGGCAATTGGTTTTGTTACCATTTTAAAGCAATAAAGTATATCAGTCATTAACTTTTTCTTATAATAAAATCAATATATCTCATTGCACGTAAACGTCCTCCTCTAGCTATGTAAGATAAAAATTTGGTGGACAAAGAAAACATAGAATATATGTCTTGTGAAAGCTAAACCTGAAAGAAACTCACATTAAAAAAAAAAAAAACCACAACAATTTTTACATGTCTAAGCTCCCCTTCCTCACACTGTATATTCATTAGTTAAAATTAAAGGACAGAAGTAAAGTTGAAAAACAGTAAATTAGGAGACAAGATGTAGGGGCTACAAATTGTTTCACTCGAATACAACCAATCTTCTTGTTTTCTCTGGTTTTTCTCCCAGGAAGGGAAAAATTTGCCAATCAGAATAATAAACACTCTTCACTAACAAGAGCAATGTGATTGTGGTTTTGGTTGTGTAAAGCATCTGGGTTTTATACATTATTTCCCCTTTTCAAAACTGTGGCTGATATAAAAAGTTTATTCTAAACACACACAGAATGGGAACGTTTTCAAAATTAGAATTCGTTTTTTTTTACTGGGTGTGCTGCCTCCCCTTTCAAACAACTTCGCGAACAAATCAGTGTTGGTGGTTTTACCAACTGCTTTCAGCCAGTTTGGTTGGGTCTGGCTCTCAGTGGTTAATATGGTACTACCGATCCTTAATTCGTAGAACCACAGGGGAATGTTTAAATCAAAGAACACTCGATTTCATAGCAGTTTTTAAATGAAAACATATGTATCTGTAATAGGGCTTTAAAAGTTTTTTTCAGTAATAGCTTAATGTGTGGCATCTGTTAGGTATAGGGTGTCTTTTCCAGTTTTTCCAAATACATGAGACCCAGGAAAGTTAATAGTTTCGGTGTCTGTATCTTACATGTTATCGGGATTAAGAACGCCCAAAGAATATTATTGTCAGTTATTTCTTCTTCATATGATAATCCCTTATATCATATTTTGCAAGAGTAGGAGAGAAGAAAATCTCAAAATACGTTTTCAAATCTAGTTGATTTGCAGAAACTCACTTCTAGAATTTGTATGCACATTGTATTTGGTGAGACAGGTAAAAATAGATATGGGATAAATAAATCATTTGTATATCTGGGATTCTTTAAAAATATTTTAAGGTTCCTTTGAGGAGTATCCATGTGCGGGTCCATAATTGCTACACTTAAATCAAAATTGTATACTATTCTTTTGCTAATGGAGTGAGAGTCCATAAACTACCCTAATTAAAAAAAATAAAAACAGATAACTTATAACTATTAAGATGACATATTGGGTCTCTTGCCTTGCCTACATTTTCCTTCACCTCTCCAGTCACAGGTTTTCATACTGGTTTAGGTCACTCTTTCTTCTTTAGTTTCACAGGTAACTTGTCTCTGCTATTTTTAATATATATGAAAACTAAATTGAAAATAAACCTTGGGCAGATAGGCCAGGATCAAATATTATATACTCCTAATATCTCTCGCGCTTAATATCTCCAAAAATATTGAAGTGATTGGGAGGGACTCAAACATTTTTTTGAGAATCTTGCACACTGAGGGCAATTGTAAAGCCCTCTCCCATCAATATTTCTACTTGCCTTAGGAGGCAACTAGGATATGGGGAAGTAGGAGACATAGAGCTCAGTTATATGCCTTTATTTTCCTTCAAATTTTGAGAGCTGTATATGGTATATTATCTGTTTATGAATTTCTGTCTGTATAGTGTATCTACATCTGGATATATACCTCGAAAGGCAGTACGTGGAGTGGTTAAGGGCATGGGTCTTAAAGCTAGATTACTTGGGTTAGAAGCTGGCCTCCATCACCTACTATCTGCATAACCTTGAGCAAGTTACATAACCCCTCTGTGTTTCACTTTCCTTCTGTGTAAAAGGATATAATAAAATTACGTACCTCATGGGGTGGCTGCAAGGATTAAATATGTTTATACTCATAAAGCATCTAGAACAATTTCTGTAAACTTAGAGGAGTTAGAAAGCTAGTGATTTAACAATATATTATACACATTATATACATACGTGGATATACACATATGTATACATAATACATAATTGCCTCATTTTACTCTAGAAGGCAATTTCATTTATATTGCTAAACACATTTTGTATTTAATACTGTAGTATTAATACATACTACATATTTATATTTTGTATAGGGCATGTTTAGATTTTCTTAGAAATTTCGGTTATCTAATAACCAGCAAGTGTGAGGATTCAACACAACTTGTGTTTGGAATGAACACAGTAGAAGTTGGGTATATTATGTTTATCCATTTAATGAAGTGCTATTTCCTACTGAGAACTGGCCCTCATATAAAGTGTGTGTGGCATCCCAGGGAAGCCAAAGAGCACAGGCTGAAAGCCAAAGAATTTGGAATTGCATCCTGATGCAATCACTTAAAAACTGGAAGGTCTTGGGCGAGTCATTTCACCTTTCTGAGATTTAGTTTTTTCATCTGCAGAAAGGGGATGTAACATTTCTTATGAGTTTGTGGTGAGAAGTAGAGACACATACATTAAAAAAAAAAAAATAATAAACGCAGTTGTCCAAAACCCTGATACATAGTCAATGCTTCATAAATGGAAATGCCGATTTTGAATATGTTAGTCCCACTTCTAATGTGGGTATTTTTTTTTTTTTTTTTAATAAAGCTCAACACCAACAAATACCCCACTGGAAGTTTTTGATCAGCTATGCTGTTGCTGTATAATGATCATGGTTTAGTCTTACTGGCATGTGGTTTCAATAACCATAAGTGGTTGGAAGTTGTGCTTGCCTGTAGGGCAAAAGGAGGGAAGAGGTTGGTAAACTCAAGACTCCCCAATGTCTCAGTAGGCAGTTTGAAACTGTGCATCTTTTCCCCTCTGCTCAGCCTCCCTTCTCCTGCCAGTAGGAAACCAGCTTGCCTCAGAAGCTATTCCACTGAAACTCAGTAGAGGATGAATTCCTAAGGCAGTGACCCTGCTCTGCTTAGTGAGGTTAGGCCAAACAGGCACCCTTGTCACCAACTGGCCCCAGACTTAGGGGATGAGGACTCACTCCGGTTTTCCTTCACTGGGTACGACCTGAGAGAAAGGGATTAAAATCCAGTGGACGCTTGCTGCAAATAACAATCGCTTTTTAAATGTTAAGTATTTGCATATCATTAGTCGTGAGGAGCAACTTCTTTTTTGTTTTCTGTAGTTGGCCCCTGTTTGCCTCGTGTATGTTATTTAAGGAACTGGGCCTGACACAGTAATAATTAATTTTGAAAAACAACTACATACGTATTACAAGAATAAACCATTCAACATATGCCAAGAATTCTTTAGAATAAAAGTAATGCTTAAATTCAAGGTAGAGTACAACTACCAGTGAATTTTTGTACTATATAAGCCAAGTGGCTTCCACTTGAAACTCACATGGTCGAGGAAATGGAAGAGCAAGAAACACAGGGTAAAGGTGTTCCATGCACACATAGATCTTTTTCAAACAGTTGGTGAGGCCACATGGAACCAGTTTGAATATTATCATTATCCACAGTCTCTCTCATTAAACACTTAGGAAAACATAGTAAAATTGTTTAAGGATACACATTTAGATTGCCATATCCAGAGCTATCTCCAAGCAGCAAATGATTACACTGCTTATAAATTCTAGGCAGATGATAATTTAAAAGTCCCCATGAAAGCCCTGAGCTTATTTGAGTGTTCTCTTAATTACTGGGCTCTATGCTATCAAATATTTGTGTAAGAGGAAGCCTTTCTTTGTGGGAGTGGATAATAACTGTGCTTACACTTTGAAATTTTTGCCTTGAGTTATTAAGATTTGCAATTCTCACTTTCATTCCAGGGAAGGTGTTTAGCCGCTTTTAGAAAACAGGTACCAAATAATCAATCGTCAAACACCCCAGAAAGTTTCCGCCTCAGCCAAGTGCAAAATCTCAGGTATTAGCAATCCACCTCCAGAAACAGATCTGGGTAACAAGGGCGGGGAGAGAGGATGTGTCACTTTTCTAGGCGAATATATTGTGATTGGTATGTGTAGCGTGCATTCAGAAACTATATTTGCTTAGTAACTGCCGTGTAGAAATCAGCCTGAAAAAGTCTGGAGAGAGATCGCACGGAGACAGGCGAGCCCTGAGCCCGGCTCCCCAGCTCCTCCAGTGCGCTGCTTCTCCAGGCGCGTGAAGGATACACAGAGTGTGGTCATTGATCCCCTGGTGCTGTTGCTGCACTCTGGGAAGCGCTGGGGATGTCCAGGGACGCGGCGCGGTCAATGGATGCGCGTCTTAGGGGAAGAGAACACGCACATCGGCATAGAAGCAAAAAGAGGGGAGGCTGCAGGAAGCAAAAGAAACGTGTTGCTGGAATTGCTTCTCGAGTCCCCTTCCCCAGCACCCTCTTTCAAACCCACAGCCTCGCCCTGGAGGGTCTCCCCCTATTCCCCTCCCCTGCTGGACACGAGCTCTGGGAAGATCACTGTTAGCATCCCCCACCCCCGCCGCACCCTGGTTTGAGATTTAATGGGATTTCCCCCCCCCCTGGGAAACCGGCAGCTGTTTTAAGTCAATGAAAGTAAGATTAGAAGAGATAAGCGCCGGAGCAGCCCGGGAGCTGTCAGAGCACACACTTAAATCAGCCCCGCGGCTTCTGCTCTGGGCATCACCTACGGAGTTTCCTCTGACGGTGATGGAACTCCGAGGGTCTCTCCCTCGGCCGCACCCGCTGACTGCAGGGTCGTAGCGGCGGGAGTCTAAGTCCAGCTCGCAGCCTTATTTTCCCCTAAATAGCATTCCCCGTTCTTGCGCTTTGGGTTTTGTTGTTTGTTGGTTTTTCTTTCTTTTTTTTATTTTATTTAACTCACACAAAACCAAACCAGTTCAACCACCCGGGAGGCAGGGATGAGGGCGCCTCAAAACTTTTCTTCCCCCCACCTCCGAGGAGTAGGTGGGTGCAAAGCGGCGGCGGCGGCGGCGGCAGGGACCCGCGGCGCTGGGCCGGGCTCCGGGGAGGCACTGGTGGCTCCGGCGGCCGAGCCTCCCGCGGCTGCAGCCTCCGCGCAGGGCGGACGGCGCCGGCCTCCCGAAGGCTCCGCGGACCCCGCAGCCCCCCGCGCGCGCCCGCGAGCCTCCCTGTGCGCCCACCGGGGTGGGGGGCCAGCAGGGGCCCAGGTAATGGTCGCCGGGCAGCGGGTGAGGCTGGGGCGCGGGGAAGTTGACAAAGGGACTTGACTCCACATGAATGCGTATTTATAGATGCGAGCTCCAGCGGGGTCCCCCCCTTTCCCTGCCTCCTTCCCTGCCTGCCGTGGCGTTTTATCGCTCCTGGAAGTGGAGGGCAGATTTTTTTCTTTTTTAAACATTCCTGCGCGGTGTGGGTGATCACCGCGTTATTTACAATGTAGTTACTCTGCTGCAGACCGGGAAGAAAACTACGGGGCTCGCTCCCTCTGGATAGACAGAGGGCGGCCGGGCGGCGAGCTGCAGCGCGGAGGTCGGGGTGGGCTCGCCGAGCCCCCGGCGCCGCCCCGCGCCCGCGCCGCCCCCGCCGCATCCCCCCCGGGCGGGCGCCCGGCGCGGTGACCGCCGGCTGGTGCGCTGCCCTGGCCTCCCCCATTGTTCCCACTGTCTTTTGCCTTTTGTTATTGGCACTCGCATTGCGTTGTTTGTCTCTGAAGCCGCCTCATGACCAGCAAAGGGATTTCACCTCGTCCTTGAGAGCAACACGGGGAGCGCGAGAGCGGCCGAGCGAGCGACCGGGGGAGAGAGGGACACGCGCGCGCACACACACCCCGGCACACGCGCGCGCACACACACACACACACACACACACACACACACACACGGAGTGAAAAAGGCGAGCCACCAAAACCCATCTCCAGTCTCCTCCGGGGCCCCCAGCCCGCCGCTGTGCCACTTTGCCTCCCGCGCCGGAGGAGACATTAACGAGACCGGGTAAGGTGCGTGAATCGCAGCGGCGTTTTAACTTTGTTGTGGGTCCCGATGTTGTTGTGGGCAGACCTCCAAGGCGCAGAGCTCCCCTCTGCCGCTCGCCGGGCCCGCCACTCACACTCGCTCCCGGCTCCAGCTGGAGCCCGGCGGGGGAGGAGGAGGGGGCCGCGCCGGAGTTTCCTCAAGTGCGGAGGGAGGGGACGCCCGGGGGGCGCCGGCCGCGAGACCCTGCCGTGCGGGCCGGACCCTGACCCGGGAGCGGGATGGGAACTTTAGGTTCTTGTCGGGAAGCCTGCGTACTGTTGCCGGTATTGTTTTGTAAGTGGTGGCGGTGGAGGTGGGTGGTGATGCGAGGTGAGGGCAGGGGTGCGGGTCTGGGCATCTCGGCGGAAGCGTACGGACTGACCCTAAAAGTTGGACAAAGCCCCTTGGCCCTTCTAGAATACGAACGCGCCCCCCCGCCCCCCAGACCACCCCACAACCTTGATCATCTCCCTTTTCGTCTTTTTGTTTCGCTTTCTGCAAACGCTCTCCCTACCACCGCCCCTCCCCCCCCCGGAATTTTGGAAACAAGTCTCATCCTTGAGGATTCTAGGGATTTCAGAGACCGGAAGCTTTAATTTTAATTGCAATTACTTTCCCCCCTCCTCAGTCAGTGTATAAAGTGGAGACCACTCACGTGTCCTGTCACTTTAAGCGCGGGTTGGGAAATCTCGCTTGCACTTTGGGGCTACAGTAATAAGAAGCAATAAGAAGAGGTTATACGAGTTGAAATCAAATTGGATTTGGAAATGTTTGCGTTTGAGAGCGGCAGTTTGTTGAGTATTGATCTGCTGGCATCGGATGCGCACCAAGCACTGTTTACATATTTTAATAGTCATTTCCCTTATACTTTGCAAAGCGGATATATTAATAAATAGATTCACCCTGGTGACTATCCGAAGACGCTGGTTTCTGTGCCTAAATACGGAGTGTGATGAAAGTTAATTCATTTTAATGTCTCTCAGCTAAAGCAGGTCAAAACGAGGAGTTAAGGGAATATGCAGAAACCTGCCCTCAGGGCCCCCCAGTGCAGGCACTATGGGTGGCATTTAGCTGTACCTCTCACAAAAGTTTAGGGGTTTGCTCTGACCCAATTGAGGTTCTCACAATATCCAGATATCCAAAGGAGTTTGTCAAGAAAGGCATGCAGTGCCCCTGGGGACTGCCTTCAGGCTTAGCACAATTCTGTAGTCAAGGGCAAGACCTAGAGAAATCTGTGGGATTTTGGGTAATAAGTGTGGGAATCTGCAAAGGGACTAGACAGAGTGATTTGTTTCCTTGCTTTCCATAAATAATGGCCCCTAGTGTTCTTAACACACACACAGACACACACACACACACACACACACACCCAGGCCAATGAAGTAGTCATGTGGGAGATTTGTAGGCAATGGACATTTCAATCAGAAAAAAACAGAGGGAAATTTTTGATCAGCATTACAGGAGTAAGGCTTGATTGCCAAAAGTGATTAGGTTAAGGGCCAGATGGTTTTAAAGTATACGGAAATGTTTTTTAAGTTTGACTTTTATAGCATTTAAAAGGAGGACGGTTTCCTAGAGTCTTTACAGAACTGCTAAATTTTGATCTGTCTAATTTTAAAGGAATTCAGCTGTATGAGAATTGCTGTTCTCTCAGATAGGGAAGGAATCTGGTTTCCAATGCAGATACATGGAACAAAGTTTCTAGGGGTGCTTCTTCCTGATTTAAATATAGCTCCCAGGCTGAAGCCTAGATAAATTCAGCCACAACGATTTAAAATCATAAGTACTTACTCTGAAAGTTCTCTTAGGCATTGTGCAAAGTTCTCTTGCGAATTGTGCCATCAACTGTTTATTCTTCAGAATTATACAAGATAAGATCATAAGCATCATTTAAAAATGATGCAATGCAACTTTAAATCCTTAAACTGGTAGGGATTGCTTTTGTTTGCCTAAAAGGTAGATCTTTCATCACACAAGTTGTTTAAAAACATTTAATTGTGGGGGTGGGAAGGGATGTGCATAATTATTTAGTTATTTGTGTTAATTATATAGTAGCATGCTCCCTTGAAATTCTTTTTCCCTTTTTTTTCCAGTGGTCTTCTCTTCTAGAAGGGAATCATGAAGACTCAACTGAGTTTTTTATTTGCTTTTGGGTTTAGAACAAATTTCTTTTTGTAGTCTCTTTAAATGGGAAGTATTGATCCAATCTGACACTGAACTGAAAGCGTAAACTCTTAATACAGGAAAACAAGCTTCAATTCTTGATATAGAAACTCTGTATTAGTTTGTCATTCAATTTAAACAGTTCTGGTTGAATGACATGTTGTATGCAGGATTCAAAACTCCCAAACTTCTTTGGTGAATAACTTCCTGTTTAGACTAACATGTGGTTCTGTAAAAGAAAAAAATGAATATACACTTAGTAAGGTGCTATCTGTGGAGTATAGTCAATAGTGAATAACACAAAAGGGGGAAATTTATTCTCAGATATGACAGCTTTTTTTTTTTTTTTGATCCTTGTAGGGGGTAAGGTCTGAGTTATAAAGAGAGTTTAAATTCTCACATTTTCCTTTTCTGGTTACAGGAATAAATTTGCATGCTTGAGGAATGTTTTTTTCTTATAAAGCAAATTTAAAATATGATACAATGCTTACAAAAATGTGCTGTCTTCTTGCAAAAGCTCTATTCTTTTACCAAGTGAGAAATGATAAATTCTTTGAAGCTATGTTCAGATTATATTAAAAGAATAAAACTTGTGGGACAAAACTTAGGTTTAATAATCTGCCAAAATACGTTGGATTTCAAGTTCTAATGTTGATTTAGATTTCCAGCAGATATAATTGTTGGATATGATTGATTGACATAGCCTGGATGATTCACCCAATACCTGATCACTCCAGTGGTGGAGAGTGCTATAATTAGAGTTTTGAGAGTAACCTGGAAACTTATTTGTCTAGGCCTGAAGTCAAATGCATTCCCTCACGTATTTGTCATAATTTTTTAGTCTGAAAAATGTAGATTTATTTTAAAGGCGAATAAAGTGCTTGGCTGTTTCAAATAAACTATATCCTGAATTTAGACTTGTAGATAGTTAATAAAATGAAAGTCCAATTTTGTTCCAAACATTGTTTTAAAACACCCATTTGTAAATTGTCTACATTTGGTTTTCATATGTTAATGATTTGGGATCTGAAACTTATTTCAGAAAGGCATTTTGGTTTATCTTAAAAAACACCACACAAAACTGTCTAAACAACTCTGTAAATAAACTGTTCCAAATGCCTCAATTTGATGAATGAATTAAAGAATTATGGCTCTTAATCCAATTATGATCAGTCTTGTTATTCCATTTCCCATTTGGGGGAGCTTGGAGAGTTGGAATAGTAAATGATTCTCAAATGTGAGTGGGGTCTTTGTTGTTTATTTTTTGTGTGTGATGTAACATAAATAATTACTCATACCTAACATTTAGGAGGAAGATTTTAGATGTGGAGTTGTATAATGATCTTCAATTAACCAAGAATTCATTTGCATGGGAAGTTGCTGTTAATGGAAGAGCCAAATGCAATTTTTAAAAATATGAAGTAAGGATCTAACCTTTTGCTTAAAAATGATGAATTTTGATAATGAAAGGTGAAGAAATGGAGCACTTAAGGAAGGCTCTTTAATGGGCAGATACTCTGGCACTTTTAGTCACTTTCAGCTGGGCCATATTGGAACATTTCCTTAGACTATTTAATAATAAACTTTACGAAATTCGATTTCCTTGTCTTTAAAATTGAGTCAAGGTCAAATGTAGGCTAACTATGAGTTAGAGGTATGGTTTTTGGGTTGCTTCCTTTAAACCCTTATTCTTTTAGTGCCCACATGATGGCTTTTGAATGTTCTCCTGATGAGGACACTCTGAACTTCAAGATGAGCCCTTAACAATAGTTTATTTTGCCGTGATGGATGCTTCTGAATTCCTGCTCCTATTAGCCTAATTCAACCTCTGGCTCATAAACCAATTAATTCAAAGATGTTATTAGTTCATTATGGTTTAATTCTCTAACTAGGTGATATTATTATTACCATTTTTGCAGTTTATTTATGATCAAATAATTTCTTAGAGAAAAACTTGTGGAGATTACAGGCATCAAGGAAAGATGCTGGGGGAAATATTCATTATAAGACTGAGGAGTTTTCCAGGACCACTCATATCATACCTTGTAGGTAAGTAGGTAGCTCAAAGCATGTTGTTCTTCCTGCAGCACCAATTAAAGTCTTGGGGGTGGTGGGGTGGTGGGGGATGTACAGGATGGAACCAGGAAGTGAAAGAGGCTATCTGGTTAGATTATGGACCTGTTCAGTTCAGGTCTGTGATTCATTTGGAGTTCTGAACTTTCAAGGCTGTTCCCTTTTAATTTTTAAAAATGGAAATTATACTGCTGTCCTTATAGTGGTAATTGTGTGAATTATACTGGAGACAATATGTGCACTTCTTAGCATGGTGTCTGCTTACCATGAACTAGGTGCTCAGTAAGTATGACCTGCTCTCTTCTCTCCCTCCCAGTCCAGTCTATGGTCTATAATTAAGAATATTTGAAGCTTCATTTTGGACTTATTTTAAACTGTTTGAGTCAAGAAGAAGAAATCTATCACTGTCGTGAGGCAGACATCAACACTTTAAAATATGGATTCAGTTAGTATCTAGCTATGATCTTTGACAACATGGTTTTATTAAGATGCTGTATTTGGTACAACTGTGAGTTCTATCTTTTATTCATATAAGTGCTCCTTTAGTAATTAACAATTTTATCCTATGTAATAGGTAAAGACAGGTCAAAACTTTAGAACCTAATTCTGTGTATTTCTCCTCTTACCTTTTTTTGATTTCCCAGTAGTGGATGTGAACTGGTGAAAGTTTACTGTTACTGAGTGCATTTATATTCATCCACCTGTGGGTTATATTATAGTATGTGTGGGTAAAAAGAAAGTTCATTTTGAAAAATAAATCTGATTTTTGCAATGCTTTTCCCTATAGTGACAACAATTCCTTGAAAGAGAATCTCACGGATTGATTGATTTTGTTTAAATTGGGTGCAAAGAGAAAAGCATCATAAATAGATGAACTGTTGTGTGCTTTACAGAGGTGACGTACAGTAACATGGAGAATTCTGGTGGTTTTCTCTTCCCATTGAAACAAGTTGCCTATAGATACAACTAATTAAAGACAATGGAAAGTCTTTAAAAAGCAAAGAAGTGCCTTGGTTGTTGCCTTAATTTGGGTACCTCAAGAAGCAGATGCCAAAATGGGATTGGACATGTGAGAAGTTTATCGGAGCAGGGAGCAGTTCAAGGCTAGGAGGGCCTTTTGAGCACAAATGAGGCAGTTTTGATACTTATGCAGGAAAATGGGAAAGGAAGGGTTCTAGAGTAGGTTGAAGTTCAACTAAAAGGCAGTCCAGGAAGGGTCTGGTGAGGCAGATGGGAGGCAGCCGATGGAGAAGTCCTCTGTTTGAACGAATGGAGCGTATCAGCTTCCCCCACTATGCTTGGCCAGTGACTGGGAGCAGCTCCAGAAAGTGTGGCCTTTGTGCCCAAGTGCTCCAGAGATGTGAGAGCCGCAGCTGGGCAGTGAGTCGATTATATTCTCAAAACAGGAGATCTGAGTGGCATAGTTGTATTTTGGTTGTATTGTCCAGGGTGGTTGGTAACATTTGCTCTGGTCAGATAGACTTGCCAAAAGGGGGGAAAAAGGCAATTTCTTTGAGCTCTCCTTTCCCTAATGTAGAATGACTGTAATGATAGTAATGATGGTATCACCTCCCTAGCCAGGATTAAATGTGAGTATATGAGATCAGAGTACCACGTGTGGCATAAGGTAGATGCTCTGTACCCATTGCTCTTTTTACTGTACACACAAACCACACCTGGGAGGTACAGTTGTACCTTCCTGAATCGTATGGAGTGATCATCAACATATTTTATACAATGGATAGTTCATGTAATCAGAGGCATTGTTTATGCAAGCAAACATCCTGAATGCTTACCTTTTAAAAGCAGCTGGATTTATTTCTTATGCCTCAATCCTTATTTGTATCAGTTTATAAACTGTACACTGACTGTATACCAGCTGACCTTGACCACGTTCAGGTGATTGGCCCTAGAAGCATGAGGTAGACAGAACTCTCTTCATTTCCTTCCCTCTCTAGGCTTTCTGTTCAGTTGAGTAGCAAGGCACTGTAAGTCTGCATTTTATCTTGAGCCTCAAACACCTTGTAAGTCTTTGCTCCCCTGTGTTACTGTTACTGTTTCTAAACCAACTTGCAGCACCACAAAGCACTGAACTCAAGTGGCCCTCAGAGCGAGCTCCTGCTGTGATGAGTCACAGAGCCACCAGCACTTTGTTGCCTTAGATTTGATCACTGCCATGAGCAGTCCTTCAGATTGTCAGCTAAGAGCCCCTTCAGGGAGTTGTCCCTTAATAGAAAGTCTCTTTTCTTCCCTCCCGTTGTAACTTTAAATTAAAAGAAACTGTAGAGGAGCTGGTGGCATTGCGGCAGTTCATTCTTCTACCCACTGGGAGAACAACATCTGAGAAAAGACGTTATTGGACTGAGAATTGAGTTGTTGCTATTTTTTTTTGGCCAGAGTTGGGGGGAGTTAGTTGTGGGGGAGGATGAGGACCACGTCATTTAGACTCAGTCGGACTGATAATAGGAGTGTAATTGAGAGCAATACTTTATCCCTGGGAGCATTTTCTGGATATAAGAAGACAGCTACTTAGCCTGTGAGTTTTAATGGGATTTATGGGACCACTGATACTTGTCACCCCACCCCCGATGTTTAGGTGGTTTTGTGTGTTGTACTGTGGGAAACTGGCGCTGGGACAATTTGAAAATCCAAGGAGGATGGGAGGCAGGAAAAGAGAGCTAATTTTTGACACATTCCTCAGACAAGGGACCTCCCTGGGGACTCTGTGCCCAGGAGGAGGACTGCTTACTGTGACGCTTTGGGCATAATTTTTCCCAAAGAGTGAACGCTGGTTATTTCATTGTCTCTAGTTAAAAAAGGCTGATGAACTTCTCTTTGTGAGAAGAGAAGAAAAAGATGTTCGTACTTTTGATGGCATGTTTCCTAGAGGATCCTTCTCACTACACCTCTGATTTGGTCACCACCGTGCCAGGTTTTATGCCCTCTGTAATTGCCAACCTATCCCCACTCTGGGGTAGGAGGTGCTGAGAAAGCTGATGGGCGCTGAGATGGAGCGGCAGCTGCTGGTAGCTGGAGATGTTTGATGTGTAATATCAGGAGCAGACTGAGGTTTGCGTGTAAGTTCTCGTGATGCCTGGCGTGCCCCTGCGCTTGGCCATTCTTTCACATGTGTGTGGCAGAAGCAGCCTCTGTAATTTACTCTTGCCCTGAGAACTGCTTTGAACTATTTGAATTCTGTCTTGAGTTTTTTTAATCCATTCTCTCAACCTCACCCCCACTGTTCCTTCACTACTGACCCAGCAGTAGTACCTTCTCTACACTCAACCAGGAAATCAAGTGGTCATTTTAATGCACACTGCACAAACAAACACACATCTTTATTGATATGTAAAGCAAGTTAACAGGCCCACTGTTTATTTTCAGGGTCACCCTGGAGCCACCCAAAGGCTCTTTCCTTCCTACCTCCCAATCACCGACTTCTGCCTGTTGGGCTTCACTTGGCTGTCTTGCCACAAGCCTATTTTTCATGGCACTGTTGTTTGCTCTGCTTCCTGTTCATCTCACTGGATGAAGTGAAAAGGATGCTTGGGTGGTGTAAAAGGGTAACCCTAGGTCTCCTGAAAAATTTCCCATTGGAAGGTAAGCTCTCTGAGGGCCCTGGAGAGCTCCCTGCACAATTGCAATGCCTGGAACAGAGCAGCAACGGGACAGAAGGTTGCAGAGTGGACATAGCTTGCCAGGGGGTTTTGCGTTAAGTCAAGGAAGCCCCGCGTGATGGGGGACAGGGGGAGGTACCATGTTCCAGGTACTGTGCTAGGTGTTTCACAGGGATAATCTCATTTAATCCTCTCTGTCTTTCTGTTAGAGGGGTTGTAGTCTTTTTCCACAGATGAACAAACAGACTCAGTGGTCAAGTGACTGTCCAGCTTTAGTGAGCAGGAGAGTCAAAATGCCTGAATTTCAGTTTATATGGGTGCCGCTTTGCTCCTTTCCACCGTGCCAAGATGTTGGTGTGGGATTCCTCTCTGTAAAATGGGAGCACTAACAGTGCCTGCCTGTCTACCACAGGAGACAGCTGGGAGGAAGAGATGAGAAATGGTGACTGGAAGGCAGGCCTGAGCTGCAGTTTTCATGTTCATTATTGTCACTGTGTACCTTTCAGTCCACATAGTAACCAAAATATTTGCTGAACACACAGATACGTGTTGTTTGTATTTAAAAGGATAGGATTTAAGCAGAGATTTTCAATACGTAAAAATTGACATCAAAGGAGATTACGAAACAGTGTTTCTCAAAGGTGATTACCCAATCACCTAGTTAAACCACCTGGGGTATTTGTTAAAAATAGACCTTTCTGGGTCCCACCCCAGACATTATACAACCTGAATCTCTGTGGTTGTGACCTTTTGATTCTGCATTTTTAATAAGTATGACAAGTAATTTTTTTTTTTTTTTTTTTTTTTTTTTTTTTTTGTGACAGTGGCTTACTAATTTGCCCTGGAGTTTATTTCTGTGGCATGATAGCTCACAGTAACCTCCAACTCTTGGGTTTAAGCGATCCTCTTGCCTCAGCCTCCCGGAAGGTAGGACTGCAGTTGCCTGCCACAACACCCAGCTGTTTTTAGAGACAGGGGTCTTGATCTTGCTCAGGCTGGTCTCTACCTCCCGAACTCAGGCAATCCACCTGCCTCAACCTCCCAGAGTGCTGGGATTACAGGCGTGAGCCCCCATGCCTAGCCTGGCGGGTGATTATTTTGCACAAAAAAGTTTGAGAACCAATGATTTAAAAAATGTATTGATTTACTTGGGTACTAAGTTATATATATGGCATATGGAATTTAAGTAAGATGCTCAAAGAATAGTGGCAGTGCCAAGATAAAGCACAGCTGATTGTTGGACTGCCAGGAAGATTTTTTTAAAATAATGTGTTCTTAAGATTTTTGAAATAAAATTTTAAAAATCTTGAGCAATTTTGGGAGCAGAGAACATTGGCGAGCTTAGAGTCAAGAGTAAGAGGACCAGACATAAAGAAGACAGGTTTGGGGGGCTGGAGAAGGTGGTCGTTCTATGTATTCTAGCCTGGAAAGAAATTTTTAACAGGCCATATTGAAGGTGACTAAATAGACTGAAGACCAGAGACTGATCTGTTTATCTTGCTCTGTATTCCAATACTTAGCATGACGCCTGGGACATAGGAGATGCATAAAGATATTTGTTTAATGAGTAAGAACAGAGAGTGTTGTAGGTGGAAAAGCCTGAAGTTTGGTGATGATTGCTGTGAATAAAGATGTCAAGAAAGACTATGCTGAAAAGGAGTCCTAGTGAGGTAAGACAAAGACAGGATTCTAATTAGTCTAATATGGTCCTAACAGGGAAGTTGACTTTATACAAACAAACAATGAAGAAAACAAAGCCAAGGTTTGTACGGGATCAAAATATGAGGCAACTGTGTATATTATCTTGGGAGCGGCAATTACTGCAGGATAGGGACCTTGTCTAGTTTGTTCTCCATGTGGTTAGGGCACTCTACAAATAATAACAGGGCTTCCCTATGGACAGGGAAAAAAAGTATTTACATTATACAAAACTACCTTTCAAAAAGAGAAAATAAATCATTATAAATGATTGGTAATGCCATGAGATTGGTGATCATGAAAATAGCAAATCTTGATAAAACTGCCCATTCTTACACCATCTATTTAGCGGTTCAGTGAGGTCTGCATCTCATTGTCTGCTTGTCACCAAGCAGTGCTTTGTGGCTAATTCCACTTTCGTTTTATTGTTGTGAAAATCCGCCATGGTGCCAGCACAGTGTCTTACTGATATTCGCTATTTAATAAATATTTGCTGAACAATTCAATCAATGACTGAAGAGTACTGGTTTAGGGCTGAGAGGGAGATGGGAAATTGAAAGCGGTCTAAGAAGAGAGTTGCCTTCATTCACTTAGAATTCCCAGGGTGACATGTGATCCAGAGATCTTTAAGCAGTCAGATATCCCATATAGCTCAAGGCCTGGTTATTGGAATCTTGAGGGGAGGGATGTTTGCTAAGGTAATGACTGCAAAAGTGGGTTCAGCATTGTTAGAAGAGGCAACCGTTCATTTGATCTGGAAAACGTATGGGAGGGAGGAGAAAGGTAAAAAGTAATTCTAAACCTAACAAGAGTTTCAGGAGAAAAATGGCTCTAATTCAGGCAGTGTAATGTTAACATCAATGCGTGTCTCATGGCTCAAGCTCCGCATACTGCTTTGGAAATAAAAGGAGATTGTGTAAAGAATTAGCAATACAAGGCATTTTTAAGTGCTTTATTGCAGAGGCCTGTGATACTCTGTGAAATCTATGCAGCTCTTTCTTCCTGCTGTGCTTAATTTCAGAATCTGATGCTATTACCTATCCTTGGAGGAAAAAAAAAAATTATTCTCTATTAACTCTTAAAAACCACGTGTAACTTTGTACTTGCTTTTGGACATTTCTTGGGAAGAGAGAAGTGGTGTATTTACCCATGCATTTTAGTATCTAGGATTGCTTCTAGGGGGCAGCGTTAGAGTAATAGGGCACGTTGGAAATAATGTCAAAGGCAAACGTTTAGAAATGGCTCCAGCCTTTTGAAGAAGGAGGTCCCTGAAATGGTCGGCACAGATCGCGTTTGGCATGAATCCAGAGCTGAAGCCAGAAAGGTAAATGGGTGCTTTAAAAGTTCAGGCAGAAACTAGGACAGGAATTGACGCTCTAGGTGGACATCTTCTTATGACATGAAGACCTGCTCACCAAAATAATTTCTCTACTGTTATGCCACCAGTGTGCCCCTTTTCCTGTCTTCATTGTAAGGACAGTTGGCGGGGATTAAGATACTGTCCATGGGAAGTGCTAAACAATTTATTTTTCCTGAATCTTCCTAATACACCTGATGTTGTCCCATAATACAGATAAGGAAACTGAGCTTGCCTAAAGTAGCATAGCTCTTTGTAACTGATACGTGAGCACACAGTGGACTGACTCCAAAGCCTTGGCCCATGGGCACTTGCCTGTTGTAACATAGTAAACATATTTTAAGTCTTGTTAAGTCATCCCTTTTCTTTTGTACCCACTGCTATCAGTCTGAATCATTGCAAAGTTCTCCAAACAAGTATCTCTGCCTACAATCTGCTCTATTTACAGCTGTCAGGGCAATCTTCCTGACATGCTATTTAGATCACGTTGCCGGTTTCTCAAAAATCCAAAGTGCTGGAGTGCAGTACATGGATGCAAGTCTGCCTCTCAAGTCTGGATTTGAAGGGCCTCTACAGTCTGTCTCCAACTAGTCTATCTTTCAAGCTCATGTTTGAAAACGTCCCTTCAGGAATAATTTGTTTGTGATCTGGTTCAAGATGAACAGTTTGCCAGGTGACTCCCAAACCGTCTTCATCATGTTTGCCCGTTAACCCTTCTCAGGATGCTCGTGACAGAGGCCAGGCCATTGCACAGAAGCCACCGCTGGCACCTGAACTCTGTCTGACTCAGGACTTCTTCCAGAATGGCTTTTTTGTCTGCTTCAGACGTCTACCTGGATTGACTTTCTTTTGTTCCTAATCCACTTAGGTCTGTATTATGACTTTCTCTTTTTGTTTTGACTCTCCATTCATTCCATACTCAACAAATATTTATGGGGCATCTATGAGTCAGACACCACATTAATTGCTAGGGATTTAGTGGGGTGTAGGACAGGCATACACCCTCATACAAGGATTTAAAGTCTATTAGGGAAGATGAACTTAAATAATTGCCAGCAGGACAGGCATACACCCTCATACAAGGATTTAAAGTCTATTAGGGGAGATGATCTTAAATAATTGCCAGCGTTTATGATTGCAAGCTGTAGAACTGTGTTCCACAGAAGTATAGATAGCATAGAAGAGAGGTTTCTGATAGATTTGGGGGAGGAGCAATCAGAAGTGGTCTCATTTGAGAGATGGTTAATGAGGTAATGAGGACAGGAGAGAAAAATTGGGGTGAAGGAAGTAGCCCGTTTCAAAGGTTGCAAAGAAGGAAAGAGAGGATGTGTTCTTGTAAAGAACAGGGCAGTGTGGTTGGTGCACAGTGCAGGGGGTGGGAAATAGAGATGAGGCTGTAGAGGTAGTCGGGAGTACATCATTAAGCCTCTTGGGCCATGCTAGAGGTTTGGTGTTCATAATAAGGGTGATGAGAAACCACCTAGGTTTTTCAAGGGACCAGTAAAATTTGTGCCTATGGCCTATAGATCAAATTTAAGAGAGGTAGGAATGGATTTCGGCAAGCGAGAAAGGAGGCTATTGCGATGGTTCACGTTAAGAGAAGGATGGTGGCTTGGACTATAGCAGCATGTGAGAGAGAGAAGGATTTCAGAATCAAACATGGAGGAAAAATGGTCAGTTTCAACCCTCTGCCCATCTCCATTCCACCAAGTTACTGAGAGACTCTGGGAACCACCCAGTTCTTTCCATGTTTTACGACTGTAAGAAAGAAGTGCCTAAGTCCATGCTTCTCCCTGTTCTCTGGCTGTGGGTGGAGAAAGATTAGACACCAAACATCTAGTGCCTCCTGCCTACATAAACATACTTACCCTTACTTTTTCATGTCTTTTTATTATATATGTCTCTCATATAGGTATCCTGCAATGGTACCCATCCCTTAATTTTCAAATTTAATTTTATCCTTTGACAACATCCTCACGGAAGGTTCTTGCTGAATATCTCTCCCTCTGATCTTATGACATTTGTATCTTTAACTTCCTTTATGAATTTTACCGTATAGTGTAGCTCAGGGAATATCTGTTGAATTCAGATTTGAATTTAATTTTAAGTATCGTCTCCACCAGGGGATACAAATACTGTATAAGTAAACCTTGTTTCTTGTCTGCAAGAACCTCAATTTGATAGAAGATCTAGTGACAGAAACTGGTTGTTATTTATTAGCTTGGTAAGTATAGTAATAGAGAAATAACCCCAGATGAAATAATTTAAGAGCACAGAAGAGAGTTTGGGAAAAGTTTCCTAAATGAATTGATTCATGAGCTGAGTTTTTTATTAATCAATGAAATATATATTAGAACAATAAGTACATGTAGTATCAAACTCAAGGCTATATAATAAAATAGCAGGCCTCTCCTACTGGCAGCTATACTCCCTCCATTCCTACTATTTTCAATTCTGTATTTGTGAGTAAAATGTTTACTCCCCGTTGCCTTGATTTTTAAAGAATATTAGCTGCCAATTGATTTCCTACTGTGTGGCTCTTCTATACTATATGTCCCCAACCCTATTTCCTAAAAATCACACATAGTCCTTTTCCCATTGCCCCAATATAATTTCATTTTATAGTTAGTATTTGGTTAAAGCAGTCCAGTAATATACTTACTTTGCCTATGGAAATGTGTATTGCTGAGAATATTATGTACTGACTACTTGGACATTTTTTATATAACTTTGTTGGTTTCTTGGAACCTGTGTAGAAACCTGCAAGTTTTACTGGAAGTGCTCAGTGTTAGCTGGAATTCCTGTTAACATGGGCTGCATGGGTATGTGGCATATCCAGGGTGGGCCTCCTGGAGGGACCATTTCATTACTGGCCTCATGCAGTCTTGCTGGAGCAGCCAGGTGATAATAAAAAGCTTGCTAACTGTTACATGGAGTCAGTTATATTTCTTAAAATTTCTGCAGACAGCACACCCTTTATTCCCTGTCCTTGGGCAAATTGCTGCCACCAACTAGGAGAGGGAAGGAGCCGGGCTCTGAATAAGTAGGAGGCCATTCCAAACAGAACAACAGGAGTCAAAAGGCCTGGTGGTGAGAAATAGCACAGCATGTTTGTGAAATGACACATGTTAGGCTGGTGTTGGTAGACCAGGAAGTACGGGACAGGGCTAGCGGGGACGAGGCTGTGATGGTTGGCAGTGGCCACATGCAGTTGATCTCTTTATTAGAGACTTGTACCTGCTAGATTTTGTGGTGGAGGCGGGGGGGGGAGGGGGGGTACCTGTACTTTTGAGTACAGGTGGTCTGCTTCACTTGTGAATGAACTAATGCAGACTAGCCAACAAATGGGAAACTAGCTCTACAAGTCAGCAGTTAAATGCTTTCTTTGCATATTTGGTGATGTATTAATATTTAAAGGGATCTCCATCAGGTGAGATTTTAGAACACACAATCCCTCAGAATACATACACACACAAAAAAAATTTATGCACATGTGTCAATACATTAGTTACTGTTCAAGGCACAATAAACCAATGGTAGTGGGTCTGACACTCTGTTACATCAGACTTCCCTGGAGACTGACCCTGACCTGCAGATTTTCACACAGGGAGTTTGAGGGGGGTTCTCAGGCAGTTGAGAGACTCAGGGTGAGCAGAATTTGACTGTATGCAGCAAAGACTTCCCCTTGCTGAGGGGGAGGCTCTGGAGCTGGATGGTTCCTCAAGGGTATTCTGAACTGGGGTGCCAGATCTTTGTTACTGCATGTGGGGCTGGACACAGGCCATCCCTGGGGGAAGAGGCATTACTTTGAGCAAGGGCAGTTCTTGGAAAGGGACTGAGGTGGGAGCTTTCAGCAGCTAATCCTCCTGGCAGCTGGGAGAGGGAGTGCTACTACACTCCTTCTGTCCACACCACACCATCCACTACGAACAACCTTGCTAATTTTTCTTTTTTTTTGAGACATGTTCTTGCTGTGTCACGCTGGCTAGAATGGAGTGGTATCATCATAGCTCAAAGCAACTTCAAATTCCTGGGCTCAAGCGATCCTTCTGCCTCAGTCTCCTGAGTAGATGGGACTACATGTGTATTCCCAGGTCCAGTTGTAAACATCCTTTCTGAATAACTTCTCTATTAGAATTCTCTAATTTTTCTTGAAATATGGCTGTCAAAGACCTAGCAGTCATCTTAAGACATAGCAATTCTTCCAATTTCCTGTGTTTACTTATGTTTGTGATCTCAGTATTACTTGAAAAGCTATAGTGGTGGGTTTTTTTGTTTTTGTTGTTGTAAATGTTTTTAAACTCTTTGTCCATTTTGGGAAGGTTCATTTTGCTAAAAATTAGAAAATGCAATCTGTAATCCACTTTCTCAAGCATATGCAAACTGTTAGATGTGGCAAAATGTTGAAAGAAAAGAAAGACGGGAGCATGGACATTTACTCCTTCCTACTGTGAAAACAGGAGTCCCTGTCGCAACGTATTAGTAATTAGATTAAAAACAAATTATTGTAGATCATCTCGAATTTCTGGCTTTGGAGAACATTTCTTTATGGGATGACACCAAGTGAACATTTTAATTAGAAGTAGGATGTACATAATTGGACCTACAAACATGGTGGTGGTAATGGTGTCGCTCAGTATACAGACAACAGATGCTTAGCCCAAAACTATAGTCCTGGGTTTTTCAGGTTCCCAGGTGGGCATCTAAATCAGTGCTCTCCTAAACTTTTTGACCATGTGTATCCATCATCAGTAAAACAAAAAAAAATTCTTTATTAATAGTATGCACGCAAAAAAAGGATGAGAGAGGGAATAAAGATTATATATAAAATAAGAAATGTAAATAGAAGCTGTAATATTTTCTTCTAGCATGACCAAGGATGTTTTATCTTTTGCTTTTTCTTTTGTTTGCACCCACTCTGAAGGCTACTGAACTCGTCTATGTACTAATGGGGAGAAAGTACCTTGAAGACATAGTTTAGCAATGTAATGGGTTTGACATGTGCAACTATTTAAATGAGATAGTATGGGCTGTAACTATTAAAAAGCAAGTTGAAGAAACAATGAGGTTTTAGATTATAGCTGTGATGTTTTATAATATTTCTTGTAATCGTAGAGGAAGTGTATGAGTGTGTGTGTGTACATACACTGGGTGTCTGTGTGTGTGTATGCACTGGCCAGGACTCATAAGGACTTAGTTTTTACTTCTGTTTAGTAATTCCTCATAATTAACTAAAAGGTTGAGGCCACACTGACACTGTTATCTTTTCTGTATCTGGCTCTGATTTATGACCCATAGCCTCCTTTATTTCCCAGAATGTTTTGAATGTTCTCTCATTGCTTATTTTTCTCAGCTTCATCAATTTATGAATCAGTTAAATGCAATAATTAAAAGATATCTTTATCTGTGCTATCTCAGCAATTGAGGATCTGAAAAGACAAAACCTTCCAGAAATGTAATGTGTTGGAAATTTAAATGTTTATAAGCATTTTTTCTGATAAAACTCAGCCTGGGTTTATAAGAATTGTCGCAGAGTCATCTTGTGTCTGAACTTTAGATAGCTTTGGCTTCCTTATTAAAATCTTTTATTTTGCTAATAAAAATTCATTTCTGTTATGTTCTCTCTCTCTTTTTTTTTATTTAACAATACGTGCTTACAAGATACTGGTTGCTTTAAATTTCTCGGAAGGAAGGGGATAAATACATTTCAGGTAGTATTATTATTACTTTTCATTATAGATAAAATTAAAAGGTAGCTGGATATGGAGCTAGTATATAGAAGTCTTAATAAGGATATGGTAATCATGGTTGGATCTCTACAGAAACCTAATCACATAATCTTAAATATCGCTCATAAGTTAAAAGGTAAAAACTTTGTTATGGTAGAGTGCTATTCTGAAAAATTATAAAAGATTGAGATTCTTTTTTTTTTTTTTGCAGTTTTTGGCTGGGGCTGGGTTTGAACCGCCACCTCCAGCATATGGGGCCGGTGCCCTACCCCTTTGAGCCACAGGTGCCGCCCAAGATTGAGATTCTTTTTTAAGACATGTACAAATTATTTTTCCTTTGTTGAGTAAAGAGAAAATATTGTCTTTCAAAATAAAAAAATTATCTGTTTATGCCTTTAGATGACTTCATACCTGTTCTTAATGTCTTTATAACTAATCGCATGTTATCTTAATAGTAATTTATTATATCTAATTGTAATTTAAAATGAATTTGTTGACTTTCATCTTGACCATTCATTAAAAATGTTATTAAGGTTCTATGCTTTGTCTTATATGAGTTGAGTAAGAGGAATACAGTGGTAAGCAAAAGATGTTTGGTCTCTGCCTTTTTGTGGGGTAATCCCATGAGAAAAGGGAGGTTGACCAGTTAACCACGCCAACACAGGGAGACCAGAGAGACCTTCTCTTCTCCAGTGTACTTGATGGAGGTTGACCAGCTAACCACGCCAACACAGGAGACCATTGAGACCTTCTCTTCTCCAGTGTAATTGATGGAGGTCGACCAGCTAACCATGCCAACACAGGGAGACCACAGAGACCTTCTCTTCTCTAGTGTAATTGATGGAGGTTGACCAGCTAACCACGCCAACACAGGGAGACCAGAGAGACCTTCTCTTCTCCAGTGTAATTGTGCTTGGTAGCTGCACTGCTGGTTAAAAGCAAAAAAACATTAAAACACAGAACCTCAGATGCTATTTATATTAAATATTTTATGATTTTAAATATATTTGCTTTATCAATTTATCAGCATTGCATTGTTTATCTGTTGTTACTACTATGGCAAATAACTGATGTATAGTCAAAGCTTTTAAGTATGGGTTTCCTGAGTGACAGTCCTTATCCTTTTGGGTAAGCCACACTCATAACATATATTGGATGGCTTTTATTTTTGGTTTGTTAAAAACGGTGGTAGTGCTTAACAGCATTTGCTAAGCAGTCTGAGTGCAGAATTTGCTAGTTTTCTTGATTTTTTTTTTTTAATTCTAATTTTGTGAAGTTATTTGACACCCAATTTACTGGTTTTTCAAAACAAGTTGCCTTATTCTTTCCGAAGCATTCCATTTAGTTGTCACTAAGCCATCCATTTTTGCCCTCATATTTCATTATTTATGTCATATTTGATTAATTTACATAGTTATAATAACAAATGACATGAATAGACTTGGGATGAAGTAGACCATGAAAGTTGATGAGAGTGGGAAGGTGTGGGCTGCTAGAGGAGTCTTACTGCCATCTGGGTGACAGGCAGGCCTAAGTCTGCATCACAGGGCATGGAGGACATAAGTTTCTTTGGTGACTTAGAGAATGCAGGTTGGCTAAGATTGTCATACTGTGTGTATGTATAGTGGTAAGTGCTGTGGAGGAAGCGTGCAGGGGACCTGTGAGGAGACAGCCCAATTTCCTCTGAAGTCCCAGAAGCCTTTCATGAAGAAGAGACATTTAGGCTGTGGTATGAAGAGAACCAAGGGCCAGATATTATAGTTGAAAAATCTGTGGGTGAGTGGGATAGAGAACAGCATGTTCAAGTCTTGAAATGTTAAGGAACTAGGGGAGCAGTGGGCTGCTGAGCTGGGGCATAGAAAAGAAGGGCCAAGGTTATGAAGGGGAAGGGTGGGGTTGAAGAGGCAGGAGTCATGTCATGTAGCATCTTGTAGGTCCTGCTAAGGTTTGGGGTTTTTATCATAAAAGCAATGGCAAATAATTAAGGGATTTAGATTTTCAATTTTAGAAAATGTGATGGAGGGGACATCAGTTAGGTAGTGATTCGAGAGGTTTGACAAGTTTATGAAGTCATCTTAGGAAAAGTGCTACGTACATCATTGCTTAATATCACTATGGTCACCTTCAAAGTACGCCTCTTGGGAAGCTATGCACTAATGCCAGCACCTAGTGTACCCATCAAAGCAATTTTGGAATTCTTTTTCTGGAATGATACATCCAAGCTGTTTTTGTAGTCCTCTTGAAGTCCTGAATGTCAGCTAAAAGTCTTCCTTTCAGTATTTCCTTTATATTTGGCTAAATAAAAAAGTCATTAGGGATAAAATCAAGAGAGTATGGAAGGTGTTCCCATAAGTTATTTGTTTACTGGCTAAGAACTCCCTCACAGACAGTGTCAGGTGAGCTGGTGCGTTGTCATGATAGAAGTGCCATACCTTTCGGATGCCAAGATTTTTAGTGAAGATTTTCCTAACTTTCCTAAACTTCCTAATGTTCTCTATTGATGTTTACTTGGTCTGCTATGCTGCTCATTGTCAGCCAAAGATTTTGATGTGTAATTTGATGTATTTTTGCAATGTTTTTTATCTGTTCTGGCTACTTTGTCCTCTCTTTATCAGTGACATTGTCTCTCCCCTCAGAAAAACGTTTAATCCATTTGTACACTGCCATTTTCTTCATGGCATTATTCTTGTCAACTTGGACTAATATGTCCCTGATTTCACTTCCACTCTTACCAAATGTAACAAGAAATTTAATGTTTATTCATTACTCTAATTCAAGCCTGAACATTCTCATGATGGCACATAAAAACATGCAAGAATAGTGGACACCACCACATGTCAACATGTACATAGCTCTGAGACACTGATCTACAAAGGTTAAGAAACCTTACTGAGTTGTTTGTACAGTGCTGCCAGTGTAAACACACGGTGGCAAGTTCATAAATTTATTTGTCAGACCTGCAGGTAAAAAATGTTTTTATCCTGAAAACTATTCATTTTAACACTTTTTGAGGGCTGCATCCCGCTACGTGACTAAATGGGCGTTTGAAATACTTGAGGAAAAGCAGAACTTAAATTTATCATAGTTTAAATCTTTTTATCACCCAGAAAGACCTGGAACAGTATTTTCTATACTGTATTTTTGCTTACCATTTTCCCTTTTTACATTTGTATTTATGTTCACAATCTCAGCACATTATGTTCTTAAAACAATAGGGAGAAGAGGAAAAGTTATTCTTTTAAGCATGTCTATGCTATTGACTTTCTTGGAAAGGACAAGGGTGTTTAATCATCCTGAATCTAAAAATTAACCATGAAACATCCTTCCATACTTATAGACTGCGTGTAACAAAGAAGAGCTTTATTGCAAGTCCATCAATAATTCAAATGCAACTTAAAGGAAAGTAGGGCAGCATAAGAAAAACACATTTGTTCCATAATTGAGTTGATTAAATAGTATTGAGTCCTATTGTCATAGTCATATTGATGAGACAACTTTTATAACTATGGATACTCAAAGAAGAAATAAGACCTCAGAATATGAGGCCCTGTCAGAAACATTTGTCCATTTTTTTTTTCTGTTCTAAAATGCAAATAGTGAAAGCAACCTTTTACTAGGGTGCAAAATTAAAGGAACAGCTTTTGAAAGGTGCTCTCATCGGGATATTACTAGTTTTAAGGCTGTGCAGTAATAGCCCAAGCTATTTTGGAACTGTGCATACATTAGTCGTCTGGTGCAGCATGATACAATAATGTGTGAAAAAGTGTACGATCGCACCTTGTTTAAATTTGCAGTTTTTGTGCATAGTGCTACAGTGAGCTCTTGTCAGGTTTTGACTGTATATAGGAGAAAAAAGTTTACAGAAGCCTGCAGATTGGGGTTGGTTGTAAATATCTGACTATAAAAATAAGGTTTTCAAAAAATCGCATGTCACTTTTCCCTAAGATCAAAAGAGATATGTTAAGTTTGGATTATGTGTACTATTTTGCAAATCAATTTATGGTTAGCTCCCAGCCAGTGGAAGCTTCAGAATGCACATATACAGCCATCTAAATGGAAACATATATCTGTTCTACTTAATGTTTGCAGGGTGTGATGGAGGAATACAGACTTTTATTTTTGAAAATAATGATTGCTCTATAATTTAAGCATTCATATTAATGTTGTTTTTCAAAATTGTCACCCAGAGAAACAACACTCTTATTCCAATGATGCCCTTGTTCTAAACGGTTTGGAAAACTTCCTTTCTTGGAATGGCCCTTTGAATCATTCGCAAGCCTGACTAAAACATCCATTTCATTACTTTCTAATCGCATTTTACACCAAGATTCATCATTCTTTTTTTTAATTCACCAGAATTGGCTATTAATGTCTGTCTGGAATGATGAAAATGGCTCAAATTGACTTTCAAATTATGAAGTTTGTCACCACTGAAGATGTTTAAAGTGTGTGTGCATGCATGTGTGTGTACCGACTCAGAAAGCAGTTTCCAAAGGAGGTGAAAAGACTGTGAGTACTGGCTGATCTTTAAGTGAGTAGTGTTCTAAGGTGACTACGAAAGAGAAGAAATGCATTTGGACTTGGTATGATAACAGGGTATGAAAAAAGTCACTTAAAAAAAAATGACACTTTTCATTAGTTTTTACAACATATACGAAGAAAAATGCAACTATGTCTTTTGGAATGCAAGGCCAGAATGCCTTTACATAATTAGCAGTGCATTTTATTATTAAAACAATTACAGGATTAAGTAACTATAACACCAATCTTACGTTACAGATCCTTCAGATAAGGTTCTTACGGGGAACATCTCTGATTTTATTTAAATACTACCATTTAATGTCTGATCTGTAAATATATGCGTTCATTAGCGTCTTATGTAATTCATAATGTTTTTCATGTTATTTGAAGGTACCAGTTGGTAATACCTGAAATTTTCATCGTAGTCAACCTTTTCATACCGATAATAGTTTTCACAACTATTAGTAATTGTATCTTAGCCATAATTAAAGAACCTAAATGCTTAACATGTATTTGACCTGCAAAATAATTGGAATGCATTTCAAATATTTTCTTAATTTAAGAAATCTGTGGTCATTCAATGTTCATGTGTTGACCGATTTACGAATGAAAGGAAATGAAGGAGGTCTGAATTAATGCATGTGTGCAGAAGTTCACCCTTTCCTCCCACTTTGAACATCTTTATTGTGTTCTTTCTTAAATATGTAGGAAATGAAAGAAATGATTGCCACACAGACTTAGATGAGCAGATTTTATTTTCTGAGTATTGAATTGTAATTAATGCTGTCTAATGCAAGGAGAGCAAAACATTACGGTATCATGGGTAGTGGTCAGTTTTTGTGAACCTGTGCCATGTAATTTCTGACTTCCAGACTTGGGGTATTACAAGGTGGCCCAAATACCTATGTTTTACGAATTCGTTTTGAAAATTGATAGATCTAAGTACAATCTTCTGTAGCATCCCTTTTCGATTCAGGTGCTTATCTTTGAAGACAATGAAGACTTTTTAATCTAACGTGATATATAATTCGTGTAGACTAATTTGTGTTATACTGATTCTGTTCTTCTGGTGAACTCTTGTGTGTTAGAATTTCTTTTTTTCTGGTTTCATAATACTACATTGTTTTTCTTTTCCTGAGTGCCTTTATCCTTAACTTTGCTAAACGTTTTAAAGTGGGAGGCTTTTGCAGCAATCGATCCAGATTAATTGCTCCTTTCTTTTTGGACACCTGAGTTTAATAAAATTGTTTTTAAAGTTTGTTTTTGTAAAGGGGGGACTAAATCAAACTGAACATAGTAAATTTATTTTGCTTATTAATTGTGAATTTTGTTTTTGTTTTTGTTTTTTTGGTTTGTTTTTTGCAGTTTTTGGCCAGGGCTGGGTTTGAACCCACCACCTCCGGCACATGGCGCTGGCGCCCTACTCCTTTGAGCCACAGGCACCGCCCTTGTTGTGAATTTTTGATGACAAACACAGTTGACATTCCATTGAAGGAAAGTATAGCATAGTGATACTGTTCATTTGTGATGTGATAATTGTTCATTGTCAATTTCTAAAATCGCTAATAAGATTAGAAAATAAAATCACAGCACACACACCCCCCATTGATAAAAATAGATTTAGAAAGATTGTATTTTAAATGTGTCATAGTCCTGCTAAACCAAAACTTAAGAGTTTTGGTCTTGTAAGAGCTAGGCTAGTAAGTAACGTTTATATAGCCCTGATAAACATTTCTCTACCGCTGAATTTTGAGTGGAAAACTTTGTTTCCTAAAATGCTCTAAGTGAAAAAAAAAAAAAAATAGGGCCTGCCTTCTAAGGGTGTGTGTTTGTGTGTGTGTGTGAGTGTGTATAAGATCCAGCTTAATACCCAGCAGTGCCAACATCTGGCAAAGAGATGGAGATCTGGGAATTTGTTGCTTGAAACCAGGGACAAAGTGTTCTGATCTGACCAGTGCACAGAGCTATGGACTTTAACTGGAATCTTCAGGGGCAGAAACATCTTAAGTGTCTGGAAAATTGGCCTGTTGAGTCACCATGAAGGCACTAAAACAAAACTAATTTTAAGCAAGTCAAAGTTCAGTGATTCCCTCTGGAATTGAAACTTTTTTTAAGAGTCTCATGTTTAAGTGAAAAGGGTCAAAGTTGATGCGCTGTTACAATGTTTTGAATGCTTTCCCTTAAGAACAGAGACCCAAGCTGGGATTAGCATGAGGAACTGCAAGGCTGGCACTTCGGCGTCTGGGTTAAAAATATTTTAAAGCAGCAAATGCAGTCAGTACAGAGACATCCCTGGGAGCCTTTCTATTCAAAAATGTGTGAGCTCAGGGCAGCGACTGCAGTGTAATTTAGGACAGTGTATGCTTCATAGCTTTGGCGAATATTGCTTCCCCTTAATGTTCCATCGGAGGATGGGAGGATAGTAGTCATTTCAGAAGGTGGTATTCCTGTTTGTCTTACATTGAAAACTTCAGAATAAATAAAGGGAAACATCTATCGAACAAGAAATGTTAGCTATGGAAAAGTACCAATGAATCTAAATTTGAGCTGAACAGATACAAAACCAGCGTGAGTGTAGGAATATTTTTAAGGAGGAATCTATGGCAAAAGCAACTTCCCAGAAAATGAACTGCCCAGGTATGTACAGCCCAGACACGTAGCCTGGAGACACTTTTAAGAAAATGCCTCATCGACGATGAGTCGGTGAAGTGCTGTGGCGTGCTTGAATGGAGGGATTATTCTAGAAAATGGAGATTTCTAGGAGATTTCATTCAGTAGTAGCTGGCATTCAGATGATTCCTGGATACTCTCCGTAAACCAAGTCATTAGCTAGCCAACATTCCTTGAGTGAGATCGTATTAGGAAAGTTTGGAGACGGCTTCACCCTAAGGTGTCTGGTCCTGGGAGTGTTGAGGTTACAATGTTATCCTGCAGTTCAATGCCATCGAACAGGCCTTTTCTCAGTGTTCATGGGAAAGATCACATTGCCGACTAGAATGAGACCTAAACAAGATTCTTGGACGTTAAAAAGACCCCATCGTTTTATGAGTTGTGTCTAGGAAATGGGAGAGGAGCATTTACCCTGCCTTCCAATTTTAGGAACTCAGCTCACAACCCGGGGCAGCTATGAAATTTGGCTAGTATCCATAGTGTAATCAACTCCCTATAAAACTTTGTTTGTTCTTATTAACTATTTTATTTTCCATGTTACCAATGGCAGAATAATTCTTTTGCTTTTCATCAACATATCCTCCCTTTGAAGAAGCTTTAATTATGTGGTTCTGTATTCAATAATATCATTCATTCCCACTTGAGGACTTACATTTTGCCCTGTGTTTATTGTGTTTCAAGAGATATGGATTCAGTCATGTCTATTTATTTTAATGAGATAAGCCAGGCATACCTGATAATTTTTACCAAAACACAGAATAAAAATGCATATGGAAGAATGAAAAGCTAGATTATTATTGTGTGACGTGATGAGTCTCTCTCTTTTGCTATTCAGAAAGAGACCTGAATTTTGCTGAAAGATGAGAAGATGACGTACAAGTTCTGCATTTTTTCTTTTTTGGTTTTACTGATACAGGTTAAGAGACAGTGGTCTTTGATTTGGATCCTTGAGTTCCATTATGTTTATAGTTAACAGCATGCATGCTATTTATCTTAGTTTAGTTATGAGGAAAGAAGAATAAGGGAGAACCAGATATTACAAAGGTTAAATTTGAAAAAGTAAAAAGGACAAAGATTTTCATGAACTGGTGCTAGGATCAAAATGCAAGGTTAATTTTCAGGGAAGTTTTAAGGCTTCCCTGAATCTTAATTACAGGCCAGAAATGTAAGCTTTTGAGCAGGAATTTTCAAAAATAAAATTTATTTCACATTTGAACTGTGTGAAAAAAATAGAACCATCAGCAGATCCAATACTCTAATTCATTATTGCACCAGGACTAGTTGATAGTTTTATCACAAGTGAACTCTTAAAAAATCCGCATTGCTCTGAACTTTTGCCCCTCTAAACCTTACAAGGAGAGCTTTTGAAGAGAAGGGTCTTAAATCTGTCTGATAGTAAAATACCTTGATCCCTACATCTCTCTTTAGGCTCTGTCAGCTGTTAAACTTGTGCTAGCAAACTGCCGGGTCCACATGCTGAGCTGATCCTTTTGTTTAACTGGCATTTCTCTTAGCTTCCCCACTTAAACTAGCTATCAGAATCCTATAGGTCAACTAGATAGTTCGCCTTATCTCAAGCTCACCTGAAACATCTTTTGAGGTAGGGCCTATGATTTCATGACAAATAGTCACCTCGGTGGGGAGCTGCAGGGCTCACCTCCATCTTCCAAGGGTTAACAGTAACCTATAATAATAATTTGGTGACACAAAATGCTTCTTTTTGTGCATTACCTATTTCCAGAGGCCTAATTTAGGTTTGAATCAAAATGGATCTCACAAACAGTACAGCTTCCTGCTGAGAAGCAAAGTGCTACGGGGAGACTTTTCTGTTATTCTTTTGGTGGCAACTGGGAGGGGCGAAGAAACAAGGGAGGGGGTGGGGGAAGCAATTGTCAGCTGCTTACAGTGTGGCTGAGACCAGCTGTGGTGGAGAATGGTTTTCAGAGGCAGAATAGCTTTATGGAATGGTTCTATCAGGAACTGAACTTTGTTCTATTGCACTTGATAGGAGGCAAATTTTAGAATAAGGAAAACAGCAGAAGTGGTTACCACAGATGCCTTATTTTTTCTGTATGATTTTCATACTTCATGCTCTGGCAGCACTGTGCTTACCCAGGTGTCAATACAAACACAATACTATAGTCCTCCCTGCCAAGTTTCAATACTTAAGAGTCTATAAAAAGTCTTAATTCTGGGTGGCTCCTATGGCTCAGAGGAGTAGGGCGCCAGCCCCATATGCCAGAGGTGGCAGGTTCAAGTCCAGCCCTGGCCAAAACTGCGTGTGCACACACACACACACACACACACATCACAGAATTCCTGGCAATGTGAGTCAGTGCCCTTGGAAAAGGAAGCAAAGGGAATCTATCAGAGGGTCCCAGCTTCTCTAACCTTTCCTCCTACCATTAAATCTCTCAGTAACTCCCCCCATCCTACTGGGGTCCCCAGTTATCCTAGTTCTTCTCACAAAAGAAAGCAAATTGAAAACAAACGCAAATGTATCATGATTTTTCTTAACTATACCCAGGAGTATTTATACTTTGAATAGAAACTTATGAAGAGTTGTTTTTCATAAATGTTTAGAGTGAGTGTTTCTGCCTATGCTGATAGGGAGAAGATGGGAAATATATAGCAATATCATTTTCCAGAAACTCCTTAAAACCAGAATTTTAAGGAGTTTCTGCTTTACAGAGTGCTTCAGACACATTACAGGAGGGCATCCAGGGAGCCCTCAGTTCACACCATACGGGATCAAGTAGTGTCAGAGCTAAACCAGGAGCTGATTTTCACGGCACAGTAAATGACCTGTGTTTTAGATTTCAGGAATGGAAGGGTTTATGCATTTTCATGCTGTGGGGTCTTATGACAGCTTCTAGTTTGGGCCTTTGCCTTGTTTGTACGTGGTGGTTGTACCTGGTAAAGGGATGGAAAAACCTCACAGAGTTGGGCTCGTTGGCAGGAACTCCCCATCCCAGAATTCTAGCCCCAGCTTCCACCTGGACAATTTGTCCTGGCATGGTTTCTGAGCGTGCAGGGTTTTTCTTGGCTAGCTGCTTCCCCAAGTGGTGGGCCCTCGCCTCTTCTCCGTGCACTGAGGCTGTGTTCCCTGAATGCCGGCTTCCACCGCCCCTGGGAGCGCCGTGAAGAAGCAGCATCCTTGTTTTCCACTGCCACCAGGAGAGGCTTGGGCGCATGGGCTTCTGTGCATCTCAAGCGTGCCCTGCTCAGCGTGGCATTTTTGGCTCAGTGAGCAAGTTAAACATGCCCATATAGGTGTTCATCTTGGGGGACACCTATGCAAGGATAATAGACGTGTGGTTTCTCTTTTCAAGGGCTCGGGTTTTAAGAGTCTCTATATAATAGCTATTGGAAAAAAACACTGATTTAAAAAAAAAAAAAGTGCTGTAAGCAACCTGCTCGTGGTATTCTTTTTGATTCTTTAAAAAGCCGTGTAAAAACCAGAATCTTAAGGAGTTTCTGCTTTGCAGAGCGCTTCCACACATATTATAGCTATTCCCTTATTTAATTGACTATAATTCATTTTGCAAACGTTAGTCTTTCAAAGCAGAAAGACTCTGCCACCACGGTCTGAGAGTCTGGTCACTTTTCTGAGGGATTGCTCACATCTTCCTGGTAATAGCAGCTCCCTGAAGAAAACCAGAGAAAAGAAATAACATCAAACCCTCCTCTGCAGCTTTTGTCCCATTTGAATTGCAATGGATAATTTTCAAAAACTGTAAGTGGGATGATGATGTAAGATGGACTTTCAAAGTTCCTTCCAATTCTTGGGCTTATTTCAAAACCTTTACCTAGAATGACAATATATCCATGTAGTTTTCATGGTATTGTTTACTATAATGTCCTTTGTTTTCATGGTATTGTTTACTATAATGATTGGTGGGTAGAAATGTGCCAGGGCCATGCTTTGGGATCTGAGCCTCCTTTGGACCCCATAGGATGTCAATGGACTCATTAGGATTTCGCCAAGTTTTATGCATTATTCATAATATACATTCACAGCGTGCACACTAACAACCGTCTCCCGTGTCTGCTTAGTCAGAACCATTTGCATGCTGTATTATGGCACCATAATACAGAATGCATTTAGCCACATTTTCTGTATTATCCTTAATACATATTGTCATCATATTCTGCTATGGGGTATGTGGTGAATGTGTTTAAACAATAGCATGCACTTGTGTGTTATGATTCCATAAAAACAAATGTATAATAAAAGTCTTGATGGAAGTAATTATTGCATATGTGCAATAACAGTTTTTTAAAAAAGCTTTCATATTATTTCTAGTTTGCTTTTATTGTTTGATTATCTAGTTATTTGTTTTAGGTTGTTTTATGCCTGCTGGACTGATGTCCTGAAAAATTTTAATTTTGAAAACCACATACCTTCTTTATCCCTCTCGTATCTCACCTCATTAGTTTCCCTAAATGCATATTTAAAAACATAATATTTAAGAGACTTGATGATTAGGAAAAGCATGTTTCCTAACTACCAGTTAAAGATCTTTGGGGTATTTGTTATAAAGAGCCTGTGTTCCATGTATCAGCAAGAACTGTGTTGTGTATGTGAGAAACTGTCATCAAATTATTAGCATTCAAATTATCTTCCATATCCAGGGTAGAGAGGTTCTGAGTTCTAATGTCCATAGTGAGGCTCACTTATTTAGGGATTTAGCACTTTATCTGAGATAAGTTGCTCACACATTCAAACTTATGCTGCTTTAATTGCTCTAGGATATCAGATTCAGATTTTTTTTTTAAAGCTCTTAATTTGCAATCAAAAGGAAAAGTGTAGAAATGCATCTGTATCATATATACGAAGACAAACAATAATTTATTTAAAGCTTTGAATGATAATTTGTTGAAAAATTAGAAATTCACTGGGAACACAGACTTCTAAATCAGTTTATTTTGCTACGATGGAAATAGGTACAGAATACAGTGAAAGGATTCATTGAAATGCTAAGTCTCTTTTGAGAGGGTGCTGGTGGTTTTTAGTGCTTTGAAGTCATCTGGTTTCTGGTTACCTACTGGTGACAGTGTTCACTTTGAAAACCCTGTGATTCATTTTATGTCTTCCAAATCTAGTGCTTTTACACATAACCACTTCTTATTTCGTTATGAAATCATTTAGGAGTCATTTAGCATGTGTAAAATGATACTCTTACATTGAGGGGGGTGTTAGTCTTTTTATCAGCAATGACATTTTTATCAGTAACCTGTTTTACTTGGAATCAGTCTTGAAGAATTTATTTATTTTTTTTTGGCTAGACATTATTGGTGAACTGGTTTCAGATAAAGGGTTTCACTGAAAATTTGAAGAGTATCCACTTGGTAATGCTATAAACCGACCTTCTTTGTCTCTCTTTTCAGTGAGTGTGATATTATGCGTCCTGATGGAATAGCTCTTGGGGTCATGTGCATGTTCTTTAAGAATCTGGAGAGAATATAAACTTGATGCCAGGTCTGACTAATCCCTGTTCTATCTCAGTGTGTTTTTCTCTGTTTCTCCATTGACTTTCACATAGGTGTTTGGGACATGGCTGCACGTTGAGAAGACAATAGATTCAAATCTCCTGGTTCTAAATACAGTTCCAAATATGAGAAATTGAGTTTCAAGAACTCACACCTTAGGGAAGGGGGGAGAGAAGGCTAGGGAAACAGGTGCCTACCAAAATGTAGATATTTGGCATGTCTGAAATAGTATGGGTTTGTCAGACGAGGAGAGATTTGTTGAGCATGAGAGAGATAGATAAAAGGGTATGCCCCTTAAATATATTCTTTTTTACCCTACAGGGAAGAAAACGACCTCACTGGCTCCTGTGTTAAGCTATTCATTTGATATTTCCATTAATATGATTACTTAAGAAAGGTGATCACGTTGTCCAACTTCTACTGTCAATTTAAGTAGTTTATCTGCTCTGAAAAGTTCTCATGTTAATTTTGAGGTCCTTCTCTGTTTTGTTTTGGGGTTCGGCTACTGAAATTGCTCAGAATATTTTGGAACTCACATTGGAGCTGCCATAGAGCCCAAGGCTTACTCTTTTGGTAACATCAGCAAGCACATTTTCTCGCTTTGAAGGAAGGCTTTTATATTCGAAAATAGCAGATATATTTGACCACCTCTGGTGGATAAAGCGGGCAGGTAATCAAAGGGTAGGTGGCAATAGAGGGTGACACAAATTGTGGGACTAAAGTCACAGATCTGTTTTCTTGGTCAATCAGAAATTGGAGGATTATAAAACAGGGGCTCTTAAAGTATTTTAAGCAATAGTAGCAACAGGGAGATGAGTATATAGTTTCTTACATTCACTTCTTTGAAGGACCACATTTATTTGTCTGGGAAGGTTTAAATTATGGTTTAAAATAGGTTTAAAATATGTTACATTACTTTATAGTTATACTATAACTATATATAGTATAGTCATAATCACAATATATTTCATGTGTTTTTGTGTGCATCTGTTATAACTGACATGCAAAAATGTGTCCATTTTTAGATTGGTGTGCCTTATCCTTTCCAAATTATGAAAAATGCACAGGGTCTTTCAGAACCATTAATTCTGAGCTAAGATAAGTTATTCAAATGGGAAAACAATGTCTATGTCTTTCTAGTTTTGCAGATTATTTTTTCAGATAATCAGTATTTCTAGAGCTAAATATCTTACGTGTAGAACTGTTCTTTTCTTATTTTGGGGTTTTTTTTTTTTTGGGTTTTTTTTTTTTGCTTTTGCTTAATATTGGTCAGAAATCCTTTCCGTTTTCATAGCCATATACTTATTTCAGGGAATTTTCTCATGTGAGTTTATTCAGTGGCTCTCCAAGATCAGTCCAGCTACTTGGAGACGGATGCACTTGCTTCTGAATAGATCATTTCCTTGGATAAACGGGGAGAACTGTACACTCACCCAGAGTTCCATGACTGACTTACATAATTATAAATTAGAAAAGACCATAATTTTTCAGATTTATTTATTAAGAAATTCACCAGATCCTGTGGTTTTCCTCTTGGAGTAGCTCTCAGCTCTGATGTCTAGATACCTCCTGTTGAAACCCCAGAGTCCTTTGAAATGCTCCACTCCAAGGAATAACATTAGAAGAGTTGATACAGGCAAGAGCAGGCTCAAGAGAAGGAGTTAGGTTGAGTGCTGTTTAATCTTATTTGAGATTTGAAAACTCAGATAACTTAGGGAATGGCCTTTTTTAAAAAATTTTACTGAGCAATAATAATAATAATAATGCAAAGAAAGTAACATTCACATTGTCAAACAAGAGTACGTCTATTACAGAATGCTTTGCCCCTGAGGTTCATTATGGAGTCTGAATGGAGGGAATGGCCTTTTTTGTGAGGAGGGTTAGGAAATGTAATCATTTTCCTTATGAGGTGACCAAAGGAGAAAATTTAAATTAATTTGTATACTAAAAATAAAGTTTGGATTGGGTATCAATTGTTTTTTTTTTTCAAATTTGGATTCAGTTGGAATTTGGCTTTGTAAATCATTTTTATTACTTCCATAATAATGTGCTTAATTTACCACATATAATTTTTAAAAGACCATGAAATCCTAGCAGTTTTAATTTGTTTTCTTTATCTTAATGTTTTATCTTAACTCCAATCACGTATTTTTAGTTAACTTCTCTTTTTGTTTGTTTTGTTTTGCCTTTAGAGACAGGGTCTCACTCTGTTGCCCAAGCTGGAGTGCAGTGGCGTCATCATAGCGTACAGCAGCCTCATACTCCTGGGCTCAAGTGATCCTCCTGCCTCAGCCTCAGCCGGTCTGTGTGCACCACCACACCTACTCATTTTTCTATTTTTTGTGGAGCTGGGGGTCTTGCTCTTGCTTAGGGTGGTCTCAAATTCCTGGACTTAGGTGATCCTCCTGCTTCAGCCTCCCGCAGTGCTAGGATTACAGGCGTGAGCCACTGTGCTTGGCCTGTTTAATTTGCAAGAGCCCATTTTTAATCTAATCTGTACAACTGCACGTTGTTGTCATAATCTTTAGTTTAGAGAAGGGAATACATTTATTTAGCTAAGTAAATTTATCTACTCCTTCTTCTGCCTTCTTTCCCTTCTTCCTTCTTTTTTTCTTATAGTTTAAATAAATATCTAAATCCGATCTTATTGGATTTTTTGGATAAGAGCAGAGAAGGGCAATGAAAACTAGCTTTTAGGGAAGCGCTACGTGTTATTGTGATAAGATTTCTAGTTTATAACGGCTTAAATAAGTGTACCAACAACCTGCGTAAGTTACCCCCTCCCAACTTTGTATTGCTATGGAGAGGATCTAAAATCATTATGTGGATTCTCTGCGCTCAGGTAGCTCCAGTTTTCTCACCTGTAAGATTGAGTTTCACATGTAGGATTTTTGCAAGAAGCAAACCTGTCATTTCTGTGAATGCATTCTGTAAATTCTAACATTCAATTAGATGGTTATTGTTTATACCTTGATCTGGGGAAACACAGAGTAAGCAGCACCACGGCTAGATGTGCAGTTATTTTTCTTGATGGGTTTCTGATCTTGTTCATGCGCTGGGTACTTGTAGATGAAGTTCAAACTTCATGGTTCTTCAATGGAAATGACACTGCAAGGTATAAGCCCTGGGGGAAAAACACACTAGTCTGCTTTTGGGTCATGTTCATTTCGGTTCTAGAGTTTGAAATAAGATTTCTGATGGTACCAACTGAGGGTTGGCAATCCCCTTGTGACCTTTATCCTTCAACTCTTCTAAGATTCTGCTTCTTGTTTTCTTTCTCTTGAGTCATGGAAATGTAAATGTAAGCTCGGGCCTGTGGATGACGTGTATATTTTCTTTTTGTTAAAAGATATGTGGTATATAAATCGAGTATTTATGTCTCATTATTTTGATTACATGCTGCAAAGATTCCAGTAGCCATGTTTAATATTTGTTTTAGGAAATTTGCTACTGCAGACAAATTTATTTTAGACTGACTTTTCTGAAAAAGAGGGAGTTAAATGGTATGGGGGGGAAAACCCAATGTGATAAAATAATGTATTTACCTGAGTTCATGGGAGCCATGCGTAATCTTTTCCTCATAGGGTTTTTTATTCTCTCCATATTCATTTCTATTTTCTGGGTAGAAACTGGTATCTAGTTGTAGTAACCGGGCTTGTCGTGATAAACGATCATCCCCAGTGAAGTGACAGGGACAGGCCATGTGGGTGTTGGCTATGGCAGTTTCTGTCTAATCTTAGGCAGGTCACCTCATCTCTTCACTCCTTCACTTTCTTTCCTGGCTTGTCAGGCACATAAGGACACACATCTCACAAGATTGCTCAGAGGGCAATGTACATGATGTATGTACAAGTTCAACCATTCTAAAATGGAAACGTAGCCTACTGTGTCAGCTGTCATAACAGTGAGTATTTGCCTACAAAAAGAGGCAAGCTTAATGCCCAGGTTCTCTGTAATGGTTTGCAAACGTTTCCTCCAGACTTTAAATGAACTGATGAAAACAGAATTTTACAACTGGGGCACTGTTCCTCCAAACCCTCTGAGGAAACTGAGGTCCAGGGAAGTTGGATGAAATTTTAAGTTAGATACGCAGGAGAGTTGGTCCTGGGCCCAAATTTCCCAGTTCCCTTTCTCTGCTCTGTGAGCACGGCCTGGCCACCATTTGTCTGATTTTAGGCCCCCCTTTAGGGCTGAGACGTCTTTCGCATCTCAGAGATGTGGTATAATATCCACATGGTAACTTCCACTCTTTGTTCAGAAATGGAGGACTCTAGAGAGGTATTTCCCGTTTGCTTTTCTTTTTCCCCTTGTGGTTATTGACAAAAGCTTTGGATCATGTTGAAACTTGTTGTAGCCACCAGGAAACTCTTTCAACTTTTAATAGTTATCACCCCGCTCCTAATTAACAAGTTGCAAGTATGATTATGCTCTCCTGAGTTGGACAGACTTGTTAGACTTTAATATTTAGATGAGGAAAAGACCTCCCGCCATGAAAAAAAAAAATTCCCTGTTGATATTTTCCATAAAAGGGGACATACAGTTGAAAACCAGCAGAGCCGACTCTGCCACTTTGTGTAAATGAGATCTTGAGAAATGGCAAAGAGGAGAATGTTAGTCACGGCTTACATTAACACAATGTCCCCCCGAAATTGTTGGCTTCTTTTCATGAAGATACTGAGTAATGAGCCATGAGGAGGTTATTTTTTTCCCTGTGCTTTTCTCTGAAATAAAACAAAATGGTAAAAATTATTAAATTGTGTTTATGGAAGTGTGTGATGAGGACAGTTTTTTTGTAAATGAATGTTTTGCTAGTGTCAGTCATTTAAATCAAATTGGTAATGTGCCTCTGAGGGAAAGTCACTTTTAAGAAAATCGTGTAAACTTAATTTGCCATTTCTAAAGTCATCGACATTTACATTTTTTATAAATTGTGGTGACTCACTCTCTGTTAAGGAAAAAAGAAAGGTTGGGGTTTTTTTCTTTATTTTTTTGTAGGAAATCAGTAGGACATTCAGCTCCCCAACAAGCTAGTTAGTGCTCATATTTTTATTCCCCTGGTGGCTTCAAGGTGAAGAATTGGACTAAGAAGATTGAATTATAGTGCTGCTGGGTGTGACCTGAGCTTCTTGCAAAAATGTCAGAAAATCATTGCTTTATTATTTTTTTTTTTAGGTTATATTTAGCAATATTTAAGGAGATGAAAAATAAATCTACAATGTAGAAGAGGAAAATAAATATTGAAGAATAGTCCCCGTGACCAATAGTGCTTGGTAAACTTTGAACACTGAATTGTTGGCCCTGTAGTATTTACAGGTCTGTTTAAGTCATGCCCCCCACCCACCATGTTTTATCTAGTTTTAGTATTCTTGTAGATAGTCTCAACAAGGACATTGATACAGCAAGTTTTAACTTTGCTATTCCAGTGATAATACCAAAAAATACAACGAGATTTACTCCCTCACCTCTCCCTCCTCTGATCCTTTATTTAATGGAGTGTGTTCTCTCCAGGCAGAATCCCAGTATGGGGAGACACTTACACTAAGTATTGTAGATGTCCAATGTAGATAAGACTTCTGTGGGAATGGTAAACTCTCTCAGTAGTTAGGCTATGGGTTGGTGAATCTAGAACCCGATGTGTGTTGTGTACGCTTCTAGACAATGAGGATGTAGCCCTGAACAAAAGGGTCAGCCCGTACCCTCAAGGAGCTTAAAATCTCATGGATATGATAGAAAATCAGCAATCGCTAAAGAACTATGATAATTTCATGCAAAGCAGAATAACTAGCATAGTATGGTAGAGAGTGGTTCCAGGCTCTACGTTGGTTGGGCTGGTCAGGGAAGGAGGTGGTGTTTGAGTTGAGAACTGCATTCTCAGGAGAAGGAGTGGCCCATGCTGGGACCTGGTGAGGGGGAGGGCCTGGATTGTTCTGGATAGGGGCGCCTACTTTTCTCCTCTCCTGTCACACTGACTACACTTCTCCCATCCATACTCTCAGCTCATGATTTAGCTTACTATTTCTTTCAGAAAATTAAAGGTACAAGAAAATGAAAGGTTCTCGAAGCTTCTATCCCTACCTCTGTGTACCCACCTGCATCATATGCTCTGCTTTGCCTTGTTCCTATACAGAGCGGACATCAAGTTTGTATGCAATAGTAATTTAAATCGCACATGACCTTCTTGTCCACCCCGTATGTAAACCCTGCCTATCTCTCATACAGCACTACACCTGGGCTCTTTTCTCTCTCGGATCATCCAATTTTTCTTCTTCATTAGACCTTTCACATCAACCTATACACTTGTTATTTCTTCCACTTTAAGGGGAAATACACTCTTCCAATGGCATCCTTTCCAGGGACTACACATCTGTCTCCATCTGCTTAAAGAAGAATTCCTTGGGAAAAATTGACTCGGTGTTTTCCTCCAAATTTTTCCCACTCTTTTTCCCTTGAAACCACCCAAGCAGGCACTTGCCTTCACTCCCCTGAAACTGCCCTTTATTTAAGCTACCAGGGATGTCTGTATTGTCAGTCCCCATCTTGCTTCTATCCCATGAGCAGCATTTGAAACTGTGACTCTTATAACACATTCTTCCCTTGTCTTCTGTTTTCTTGATTTTCCGCCCTGTCTACTGGCTGCTACTTTTCTATTCTTTTTAATTTTTTTCTTTTGTTGCGGTAAGAACATTTAATATGGTATCTACCCTCTTAGCACATTTTTCAGTGGACAATATGGTGTTGTTGGCAAAGATGTTACACTGTTCAGTGGGTGTCTATAGTGCATTCAATTGTTTAATTGACACTCTGGCCTTGGGATGAGCAACTCCCTTTTCCCATTCCCCCTAACCTCTGGCAACCACCACTCTACTCTTTGATTGAATGAATTTACTATATTTTCAATAATAAGTGGAATTAGGCAGTGTTTGTCCTTCTGCGGGTGGCATATTTCACTGAACGTACTCCTTAAGTTTCACCCAGTTGTTGCGTTTTGAAGACTTTCCTTTCTTTTTAAGGCTGAACATGCCATTGTATGTATAGATCATATTTTCTTTATCCACCAGTGAAGATGTAGGTTGCTTTTACATATTGGCTATTGTGGGTAGTGCAGCAGTGAACATAGGAGTCCTAATATCTCTTTGAGATTGTGCTTCACTTCTTTTGGAGTGGAATTGCTTGATCATGGGGTAATTATTAATTTTTTTAGAAACCCCTGTACTATTTACTGTAGAGGCTGCACCATTTTGTATTCCCACCAACAATATCTAAGGGTTCCAGTTTCTCTATATCCTCAATAATAGTTGTTGTCTTTTGTTTTTGATGCTACCTATTTTGACAGGTGTAGGGTAATATTGTGGTTCTGATTTGTATTTCTCTGATGATTAGTGACACTGAGAATGGGTATATTTTTTTGTTTACCTATTACCCATTTGTGTGTTTTCTTTGGAGAAATGTGTATGTAAGTCTTTAGCTCATTTTTAGATCAAGTTACTTTTTTTATTTGCTATTGAAGGAATTTTTTCTGTATTTTGGGTATTCACCTCTTACTATATATATGGTATATTGGGATTCTATAGAGGGACAGAGCCAATAGGATGAATGGACAGAGAGATAGATAATGGATGAAAAGGGACATGTGAGGGGAGTTGCCTCACACAGTTATGGGGGCTGAGAAGTCCTATGACAGGCCATCTGTAGGCTGAAGACCTTGGGATTCTGGTAGCATGGCTCAGTCAAAGTCTGAAAGCCTCAGAACCAGAGAGGCTGATTGTATAATTCTCTGTACATGACTGAAGGCCTGAGACTGGGGGCACTGCTAGTTTAAATATTTATGGGGGTCCCAAGGGCAGAGAGTTTGGAGTTCTGATGTCCAAGGGCAGGAGGAGAGTGTCCCAGCTTCAGGGAAGAGCAAGAAAAAGAGAGTGAATCCTTTTCTTCCTTTTTTTATTCTGTTCAGGCCTCCAGCTGACTAAATGGTGACTGCCCACCTGGAGGGCAGATCTTCCTCACTCCATCCACTAAGTCACAATCCAGTGTCCACCAGGAACACTTTTACAAACACCCAGAAGTAATACTTTACCAGGTTCTTAGGTATTCCCTAACCCAGTAAAGTTGACACCTGAAATTAGCCATCACCTATGATTTGCAAAATTTTTTTCCTGTTCAATAGGTTGCCTTTTTGTTCTGTGTCTATTTTTGCTTTGTGGATTATGTTTTTGGTGTCATCAGTGAAATCACTGCCAAGACCAATGTCATGAAATTTTCTCCCCCTGTTCTCTTTTATGAGTTTTACAATTTCAGGTTTTATACTTAAGTTGATTTCTGTGTATGGTGTAAAAACAAGGGTGCAGTTTCTTTCTTTTGCCTGTGGATATTCCATTTTCCCAGCATCATTTATTGAAGAGATCATCTTTCCTCCATTGTTAGTGAAGATCAGTGGACTATGTATGTGTGGATTTATTTTCAGGGTGTCTATTGTGTTCCATTGATTTGCCTTTGTACCTGTACCATACTGTTTCAATTACTGTAGCTTTCTAATATATTTTGAAATCAAGAGCTGTGATGTTTCATTTTTCTTTCTCAAGATTGATTAAGCTATTTGGGCTCTTTTGTGGGTCCATATGAATTTTAAAATTGTTTTTTCTATTTCTGTAAAAAATGCCATTGCAATTTTGATAGAGATTGCATTGAGTTTGTAGATCACTCTGGGTAGTATGTACACTTTAACAATATTAAGTTGTGTAATTCACGAGCACAAGTTTTCCTTCTACTTATTTGTGTCTTCTTTAACTTCTTTCATCATTGTCTTAGAGTTTTCTGGTACAAATCTTTGACCTCCTTAGTTAACTTTATTCTTAAGTATGTTATTATTTTTAGTGTGATTGTAAATGATATGTTTTCCTAATTTCCTTTTCAGATAGTTTGTTGTTAGTGTGTGGAAATGCAACTGATTTTTGTATCTTGAGTTTGGGTCCTGCCACTTTACTGTATTTATTTATAAGTTTTAATAGTTATTTTTAATGATATCTTTATGGTTTTCTATATATAAGATGATGTCATCTGCAAGGAATGGCAAGTTAACTTCTTTCTTTTCAATCTGGATGTCTTTTATTTCTTAGGTTACCTAATCTCTCTGGCCAGGACTTTCAGTACCATGTTAAATAGAAGTGGCTATAGAGTAGGCATCCTTGTTCCAGATCTTAGAGAAAAAGCTTTCGGTTTTTCACTGTTGAGAGTGAATAGTGGTGGGCTTTCACACATGACTTTTATTATCTTCAAGTACTTTTCTTCTTTTTCTAGTTTGTTGACAGTTTTTATTATGAAAGTCTGTTGAATTGTGTCTAATGCTTTTTCTCCATCTCTGAGATACTCGTGTGATTTTATTTTTTTTTTCCTGCAATGTATTACATTAATTAGTTTGAATGCCTTGAATCATCTTTGCATCACAGGGATAAATTTCGCTTGGTCATGGGGTATGATCCTTTTAATGTGCTGTTGGATTTGATTGCTAGTATTTTGTTGAGGGTTTTAAAGTCCATATTCATTGGGAATATTGAGTTATAGTTTTCTTTTCTCATGGTGGTGGTATGTCTTTGTCTGGCTTTGGTGTCAGGATAGTGCTGGCCTCAAAATGAATTATGAAGTGCTTCATCTCTTGAATTTTTTTAGAAGAGTTTGAAAAGGATTAATTCATTTGGAAGAATTCACCAGTGAAGCCATTAGGTCCTGGGCTTTTCTTTCATGATTTTTAATTATTGATTTAATCTTCATACTACTTACAGGTCTTTCAGACTTTCAGTTTCTCTGTGATTCAGTCTTACAGATTTTATATTTCTAGAAACTTATTTTTTATAGGTTATCTATTTTGTTGGCAGTTCTTTGTGCGTTAACATTCCTTTTTATTTCTGAGGCACCCATTGTAGCATTTCTTTATTTCTAATTTTATTCATTTGAGTTTGCTTTCTTTTTTTCTTAGTAAGTCTAGGTAAGAGTTTTGTTAATTTTATATCTTTTCAAACAACTCTTTTTTCTATTTTTTGTTTCCTATTTCATTTATTTCTACTCCAATCTTTATTATTTCCTTCCTTCTGCTAACATTGGACTTAGTTTTGTATATCCTGTAGGTGTAAATTAGGTTGTTTATTTGGGGTCTTTCTTTTTTTAAAGCTTAAGCATTTATTCATAAACTTTCCTGTTGTTACTACTTTTTCTTTATCCCATAGCTTTTGGTATATTTTGTTTTCCTGAAGATATTTTTTACATTCTCTTTTAATTTCCTCTTTGACCCAGTAGTTTTTCAAGAGTGTGTTGTTTGGTTTCCACATATTTGTGAATTTTTTTTATTATTTTGCTGTTACTGATTTCTGGTCTAATTCCATTGTGATTGAAAACTTACTTGGAATGATTTCTGTTTTCTTAAATTTGTCAAGACTTGTTTTGTGACCTAACATGTAACTTATCCTGGAGAATGTTCCATGTTTGTTTGGAAAGAATATATATTCTTCCACTGTTGGTGGAAAGTTCTGTATATGTTTGTTGAGTCTATTTGGTTTATAGTATTTTTCAAATCAGCTGTTTTCTTTATTGATTTTCTGTCTGGTTGTTCTATCCATTATTGTAAGTGGGATATTGAATTTCCCTGTTACTGTTGTATTACTATCAATTTCTTCCCTCAGAACTATCAATATTTGTTTTATATATTTAGGCACTCTTAGGTTAAATGTTTACATTTATATTTTTTGCATCTTTCTGTTGAATTGACCTTTTCATCATTACATAATGATCTCCTTAGTGTATAGAGACAACTTTAGATTCAACATTCATTTTGTCTGATAAAGCATAACCACCCCTACTTTCTTTTGATCATAAGTTTTGGGAAATGTCTTTTTCTATCCTCTCATTTTCAGCCTGTGTTTTTAATTCTAAAGTGATTCTTTTTTTTTTTCTAAAGACCTTTTATTTATTTATTTATTTATTGCAGTTTTTTTTTTTTTTTTGGCTGGGGCTGGGTTTGAACCCATCACCTCCGGTATATGGGGCCGGCGCCCTACTCCTTTGAGCCACAGGCGCCACCCTAAAGTGAGTCTTTTATAAAGAGCATGCCACTGGATCTTTCTCTTTATTTCATTTATTTATTTATTTATTTTTGAGACAGAGTCTCACTATGTCACCCTTGGTAGATTGCTGTGGCGTTACAGCTCACAGCAACCTCAAACTCTTGGGCTCAAGCGATTCTCTTGCCTCAGCCTCATGGGTAGCTGGGACTACAGGCACCCGCCACAATGCCTGGCTATTTTTTGTGTTGTTGTTGCAGTTGTCATTGTTGTTTAGCTGGCCCAGGCTGGGTTTGAACCCGCCAGCCTCTGTGTATGTGGTCAACGTCCTAACCGCTGAGCTATTGGTGCCACTGGATCTCAGTGTTCTTATCCATTAAGTCATTCTATGCCTTTTGATTGCTGACTTTAATTTTTAACATTTAAGGTAAAATGAAGATTTACTATCGCAATTTTGTTAATTGTTTTCTTCTTGTCTTGCAGTTGTTTAGTCCCTCTCATCCTCTCCTGCTTGCTTATTTATTTGACAATTTTCTGTAGAGATCTGCTTTTTATTGCTTCTTATATTTTATGTATCTATTATAGGCTCTTTCTTTGTGGTTAGCTTAAGGCTTGCCGAAAATATCTTTTAGTTATAACTTTTTTTTACTTTAAGTTGATAACATCATAACTTCGATCACATGTAAAAACACTACACTTTTACACCCCTTCCAACTGACAAAATTTTGTCTATTATTTTTTAATATCCAAGCTAAAAGTGGTTTATAAACTACCTTTGGAGTGTTAACATTTATGTATATATGTCTACATATTTACATTTACCTGTTAGTTTTATGCTTGCATATGTTTTCATGTTTAGCATTGTGTTCACTTAAATTAGAAGAACTCTTTTTAAGTATTCTTGAAAGGCAGGTCTAATGATGATTACAAACTCCCTCAGTTTTTGTTTGTCTGGATTAGACTATCTCTCCTTCATTTTTCACTGATACCTTCTCTGAGTATAGTATTCTTGGTTGTAAGTTTTCTCTTGTTACTTTCAAAATTCTCTCTTTGTCTCTGACTTTTGGCTATTTGATTATACTGTGTCTTAATGTAGTTTCTTTGAGTTGATCCTTTCTGGGAGACTTGAGGTTTCCAGAGTGACTTTGTTAAAATGTAGACAGATCAAAGCCACCAAAGGTTCCATTTCTTTCATGGATCAATAGCTAAATTATTACACTGGCCAATAAGGCCTTCATGATTTCTTATTTGCCTGCTTATTGGCCCTCAATAGCCTAATACCTTTCCTTTTGCTTATTCTGCTTCATTCATAATTTGTGCTCTTCAAACATTCTTAGTAATTTCCTAACCCAGGGATTTGGCACTTACTGCTCCTGCTGCATATAGCATTTTTCCTCCATACATCTGTATGGCTTGCTCACCTTCTTTGAGTTTTTGCTCAAACATATTTTCTCAGTGAGTTCTTCTCTGGCCTTAACTAGTTAACTTCTCTTAACTACAATTTCACCTTCAAGAACACTAATTACCTCCCTCTTCCTTTGCTACCTGCTTTATTGTTCATTTTATTACTATTTTAACTTTGCTCTATATTTTATTAATTTTCCTGCCTCTCTCAACTAGACTGTAAACTGACTGAGAAGAGGACTCTTTGTTCTGTTCATTCCTATATGCCCAGAGCTTGGAAGAGTACTCAATAAATATTTTTTTAATGAATGAATAAGTGAGTAAATATAAAGTTATACTGAACAAGAGAAAGATTAAGATAGCAAAAATTGGCAGTGCCGGTAACTCTGTAAGTAGGGTGCCAGCCACATACACCAAGGCTGGAGGGGTTTAACCCACCCGGGCCAGCTAAAAACAACAATGACAACAACAACAATAAAAAATAGCCAGGCGTCGTGGCAGGTGCCTGTAGTCCCAGCTACTTGGGAGGCTGTGAGGCAACAGAATCACTTAAGCTCAAGAGTTTGAGGCTGCTGTGAGCTGTGACACAACAGTACTTGACTTAGAGTGACAGCTTGAGACTCTGTCTCAAAAAAAAAGAGAGATGGCAAAAGCCCTACAATGATTTAATAAGATAGAATTTCATTTCTGGGGTTCTGGGATGCAGTGCTATTCCATTTTTTTAGCTAAGCATTATTTCCTGGGTACATAAACAGAGTAAATATTTTTTTTTTAATAAATATTTTTAAATCCTCTCTCTGAAATATAGTGATCATGCAAATCCTACATAATCATACCTTATTTAAAAAAGTTAGAAAATACATAAAAAGAATTATAGAAAATTGCTGTATAGACTACAGTAGTTTTGTTTCCTAAATATTAATACAAATATGATGCTAAGGAAGTAAAACAATTTAAAGTAATGGTTTTTAAAACTTACAGGTGTAAAAGGGAAGCATATGGTTGAACAGAGATTGCCAATGAAATTGAGAGATGATTAAGATTCATTAAAACTTTTAATTAACACCTTAGAAAATTCCATAAAATGATACTGTATGTAAATGACTATGTGTGATATCTTGTAGCATTCTCTTACCTGTTTTACAGAGGAGAAAAAATGGATCACAAAAGTGCTTATGATAACGATTTCTTTAGCCCTGAGTCTGTTTTTAGTGTTATCTAGTTGTGTCAATCATGCCACTTTGAGCTGCCAATATTCTAAATACATTTGGCTGAGATGTATGTGATTTCCTGTACTTTCTGGAGGGAAGAAAAACTACCTTTTAGTTCCTTCCTTCCTTTTTTTTTTTTCTGTCTTTGGAGATAGGGTCTCTCTCTGCTCCCGAGGCTACAGTGTAGTGGCATCCTCGTAGCTTATGGCAGCCTCAAACTCCTAGGCTCAAGTGGTCTTCCTGCCTTGTTAGCTTCCTGAATAGGGGTCTGCAGATGCTCCTGCTACCATGCCTGGCTGATTTTTTTATTTTATTTTTTTTGTAGAAAGGGGGTCTTGCTATGTTGTCCAGGCTGGTCTTGAACTCCTGGCCCTAAGCAATTCTCCTTGCTGGGCCTCCCAAAGTGCTGGGATTACAGGTGTGAGCCTCTATGCCTGGTCCCTGATAAAGAAGTTTCTCACTTCTTTTTCAGTATTTCCTACTTAAATATGGGGGAATTTGAGCTTTAACCAAATAGAGCTTTTCCATGCTGAGTTAAAATCAGGATTGTCTAAAATGTGGCTAATGAAATTTGTGATTGATGAATTTATTTAAAATAAAACTGAAGATTGTGGGAAACTGATTTTGGGAGGGATTCAATACACTCAATTGCACTGTGTTTTATACATTGGAACTATATTTTCTGCTCTCTGTTTTCAATGAGCTGGGGGTCGTCTGCATGAAAATGATGGTAATTGCTATAAAGAAGGCTTTGAAACTTTTTGTAGAGGTACAATTACTATAGGATTTTTGAATGATTTTTGAATTCTGCTAAAAGGATCATTTTTTAATGTTTTGCCAAGTGATTTATAGTAGGAATATAAGCTTGCTTACCTGCTGCTGATTTCTAAACGTGGAAGATTATAAAAAGAATGGGATTAATTGTGGTTTCTTTGACAGATACGATAGATAATGTATTTGGTCAGGGTTGAACATCCATTAGTGATCCAGGGTAAGCATTATGAGCCTGAATGATCATCTTAAGCTGTGATCTTTTGATATCCTCAAGGACTACATAGCTATATGGCTCTCCTTTTCTTTCTGCCTACTTGTAATTATTGCATTTAACTTCCTCCTCTTCTCACTTTTGTTGCCTTCTTCCCCATCCCCTCGCTCTCTTTTTATAGTTTTTCATGTTTCTTGACTCAGTGCCTGCTGATTTGGCTGTTAGTGCCGCACTCAGCAAGTGGTGGCCCTCTTCTCTTAAGGGCTGCTTGGTTGTGTCGAGTTGTGAATGATTTTAGGCCTTCTTGGAGATTTCCATTTTTACGTGCTATGCAGAATTTATTAATTTACTGCTGATAATGTTTCCTCTTTGGTCCAGAGGAAGCAAGGCATGGTAGGGTAGAACTACATGCTGTAACTATTTCAGACAGCTGAGTTTTCCAGAACACTTACAACATAAAAGAGGCATTATTGTAATTTAAATCGCTAACTGTGATATTAAAGGATCTGTTATAGTATGCCTACTTTTGAAAACTAATATATATTTTAGGTTCAGTGTTTAAGTTCTTTAGAATAATTTTTTTATTCTCTTGTTCATTGTTGAGTAAGTATTAAGATTTTAAATCATTAAGGAGTTAACGTGCTGGAACTGAAATATGAAAGCTGTGAAGATACAAAAGAACAAATTTATATTATTATTTTTATCTTTGCTAGTGTTAGGAGCCTAAATGTTTTGAAGCTGAAACATAAAGAATGCAGGAAAAAACAAAAATTACACTGAAAATACCAATTAAGCATGAATGTTGCCTGATTTATAATTCCATGTACAGAGATTATAAAGAAGAAATATAGCTCATGAAGGAGGAGATACTCTAAAATTATGATTCTGACTATATAATTGAGTATAATCCTGCTGAGAAAGAAGGGGAGCTAAACAAAAGTGTAACTATATCAGGAGCTCTTAGATAAGCTCAGAGTTTAAAGAGGGTAAATATCAGAAGAAGGAGCACATAGCTAGGACTTACTAAGGTAGGAACTTTGGGAGAGTTAACAATCCTGGGCATTCCTTCTTCCATTCCTTTAGTTACTCATACCATAAATATTTATTGAGAACCTTTCACAGTCTAGATACTTTTGTTTCCACTAAGAGTACCAAAATTTAATGAGGTTATTGTCCTCAAACATCTACAGAGATAATGCTGGACTGTAATATTAAGAATTGACATCATCAAGGAAGAATTACTGAGTTCTTCTTTTATTCCAAACTTGAAAGTAGAGTCAGCTAACTTACGTGGCAATGTAAGCCTAGGCTGGCAACAAGAGAATAACAGTGTATTTCCCCTCTTAATGTGCGTTCGAGCTTCCAGTTCCAGACAAATATATATTCGAGCTTACAAGAAAAACTTGGACATAACGGTGCAGTTGGAATTGAACAATTGTGCAACTTGCTCATAATTTTTCTCATACTTGTGACAAAAAGCCTGGGAAAAAATATATGGACAAAATATTGTGGTTTGTAAGTAGAAGGTATTTGCTCTTTAAAACTAGACATTAATTAGTTGTGTGGTTCTAGATGAATTGGTAAGTAGATCCTTTGTGTTTGCAAAAGAAGAGAGAGAATATAGTTTGATAAGAACAATGTTTGCTTTATTAGTTTTTTTATTTTATTTTATTTTTATTTTTTTCACATATATGTATATGTACACAGAGAGACACTGTATGCTCATTTGTGGGAAAAGGAAAACAAATAAGGTCCATCTACAGCAGGGGTGGCGAACACGCGGCTAGAGCCGCATGCGGCTCCCGGCCAAAATGAATTTCGGCTCTTTGCCTCTTATCATTATTTTGTATACTGTGGCTCTTTGCCAAGTTTGGATTTTGTTATGCTGCTTCTGAGGAGGG
>CAUYPK010103845.1:0-17517 GCA_963574355.1 Loris lydekkerianus
TTATGAAACTAATTTATGGCTTTCATATGAAAGCTATAAATTTCACATGAAAACTAAGAATAGGGGGAAGGGGGAAAGAGAGGGGAGGGAGGGGGGATCATGGGAGGAGGGAGGGTGATTGGTGGGATTGCACCTGCGGTGCATCTTACAAGGGTACATGTGAAACTTAGTAAATGTAGAATATAAATGTCTTAACACAATAACTAAGCAAATGCCAGGAAGGCTATGTTAACCAGTGTGATGAAAATGTGTCAAACGGTCTATAAAACCAGTGTATGGTGCCCCATGATTGCATTAATGTACACAGCTATGATTTAATAAAATAAAATAAAAAACAAAAAAGGGAATAAAAAAAGATTATATTTACTGTTTAAAAAAAAAAAAAAGGATGGGGGCAGTCCTCAGAGGGACCATCTGACAGGCAAGAAGGCACTTACCCAGTCCTACAGGTGGCATTAGAGGCTGCTTTCTGCCTGCTGGTAAGGTAAAAATTGAGGACCTTTGGGAGACTTAGCACAAAGGAAATGCTAATCAGGAAGAAACAGAAACTGAAACGCCACAAGTCAGGTGCCTTCCATATGCAGATGGGCAGAGATAAGATGATTAAGCCCCTGGCCAGAGACAGACAGGGCCTGACAGGGAGCCGGAGCTTCTCACACTGGGCACAGGGGCCACATGGGGGGATGAGCTTCTCACACTGGGCACAGGGGCCACATGGGGGGATGTGTCCCAGAGCAGGCAGGACCACCACCCTCTGTGGCCACAGCTGAGTGAGGTCAGACTCAGAAAAATGTGGATATCCACACAATAGAATCAGAAGACTTTATCCACTGGACAAATAATTTCTTCCTAATCGGGATAAATTTATCCATCATCACCTTTTAAGGCTAAGACATGAATAGTTTCTTTGTACCCCTGGAGGAAATTCTGCTCAGAAACTGGGTGCTTGTTAGGTAAACTATTTTATCAAGTATTCTGAGTGAATATAATACTGATTTCAAATAACTATAGCTGAAGTCATCAACAAGTACAATGGTTATTGTACACAGAAGAATCAGGGCCATATTTTATTTCTAGGTGAAAACTATTTTTAAGGTGCTTCATAAATCACTGGCAAGGTCAACCATACTAAACATTCCAGAACACACAGGGGACAGATCTACTTGGGCGTGCCCAGACCTCTGGGCTGCAGCAACTCATTGTTCTGAGGCTTCCTGCACCAACTGTCCCTGTCGTCAGCGAGTCTGCAGAGCCAGCGGTCCAGCGCAGGCGCACAGTTCACGGCACAGGTGCAGGAGGCACCGTGGTCCACATCCCCAGTCGAGGCACAGCTCGGTGCACCACCACCAGGGGGCACCCCCGCAGGCCCTCTGTGTTCTCACAGCCGATGCACCACAGCAGCCTGCAGGGCAGGGTGATCACTGAGAGAGGACACCGCGCCCATTGCACCCAGCAAGTCAGCGCTTAGCGGTGGTCGCAGGTAGGGATTACTTTTTATCCCAAGCCATCCCCATCATATGCACAGGTGCATTAAGCAGTGTGTCAGCCCTGAGCCAACCGCTGAATGTATATATACTGCAAAAAGTCGGTGAATAACTGGAAGCATGCCTGAATAACAAATCACCAACGAGTGAAGAACTATTCTTGCCAATGAAGATAGTAAGAACCAGAAAAACAATCTCTCTTTGACAGAGGTGGCCAGAGTAATACAGGGGAACTTATGAGTGGAATTTCCAGAAAAGCAGATTGGGGGGGAGGGGGGACAGTAACAAGTAGCATGAGGCTTTCTGCTCTTCTGCCTTTCCATTTTCTAGGTCTGAGAATACAGATGCAATGGCTGAAGCTCCAGAAGCCATCACAGACTCTGAATCGACTCTGAACATGGAAGCTGCTGGAAGAATACAAAGATAGAAGGTGTCTCCATCCCCAATATCTGAGCGGCCACATCCCTGGGCACACATTCCACTTTTTATGTCACAGAAGGGTGAAAAAAAACCCTTTTATCTGATTTCAGCCATTGTTATATTTGATCTCTGGTACTAGAAGCCAAATACTTTTTTTTTTTTTTTTTTTTGAGACAGAGTCTCACTGTCACCCTTGGTAGAATGCTGTAGTGTCACAGCTCACAGCAACCTCAAACCCTTGGGCTTAAGTGATTTTCTTGCCTCAGCCTCCCAAGTAGCTGGGACTACAAGCACCTGCCACAACACCCGGCTATTTTTTTGTTGTAGTTGTCATTGTTGTTTAGCCCAGGCCGGGTTCAAACCGGCCAGCCTTGGTGCATGTGGCCAGCACCCTAACCACTGAGCTACAAGTGCCGAGCCATACATTTCTAACTTAAGAAAAAAATTCTGTGGCATGACCATCTTTCCTTCTGAACGGACTGACCCTTCTCAGCCTCCCTGAGTGGGTCCTACTCCTTTCCTGTCTCTGACCACTCAATTGACATAGGGCTTGATTGACAACGATACCCCAAGTGATACAAGTAGCTCAGACCTCTTCCCCAAGCCCCAGACTCACACCCAACCACTGTACTGACACCTCCAAATTAGCATGTCCAAAAGAGAAGCCCCATTCTTCTCACCCCTGCCAAATCTGCTTCTCTCCCCACTCCCCCAACTCAGAATCAGGCCAAAAGGCTAAGACTCTTCTTGGATTCCTCTCTTTCCCTCAAACCATCAGCATATTCCACTGCTCCCAAGCACAGTCCACATCAGCCTACATCCCCCGCCCCAGGCTCCCTGCAGGCATGTGAGCCCTTACAGCCTGCCCTGCACATGGTGTCCAAGGCTTACTTTTCGGCTCATACCCTGCAATGTTTCCTGTGGCCCTAAGAATAAAATCCACCTGCCTCGCCCAAGTGCCCAGGACTCTCTGGTCTGCCTTTGCCGACCTCTCTGCCCTCGCCACTCCACATCTATACCTCCCACCCACACTGACTTGCTTCCTCCCTGTCAGATGTGCTGGCCTCATTGTCCACTCACGGCCTTTGCACTCGCCTCCTGCTGCCTGGATGTCCTTCCCCAAGATGCTCGAGTGAGTGACAGCGTCACTCACACTCTAGGCTCAGACGGCACCCCTTCCGTGTCTCCTGATAGCTATGTCTGAGTAGCCCCACTCTCTTCATTCTCCCCATCACCAGCCTTGTGCTATTTTCTAACTTCACTGTCTGAAACGATCTCATCAACACCTTTATTTCCTAGTGTATTATTTAGAATAGGTACCCCCAGAAAGGCAGGGATTCTGTTGCCAGGCTCAGAGACACTTTGCCATATGTGATCACCCATCAGGAATCCAGGAGCCACATCGCTGTATTCAGTCTACGGAGCATTAGCCTTCATTCTGATTTTCAGTTTCCTCACCCAAATTGACAACAAAGTAAACATTGATGAACTGGCCTCTCCATTCCTCTAGTGGTTGATTTTTCTCTCAGCTATAAAACTATAAGGTTTAGCATACCCCAGAGCCCTTGCATATAAAGGATGGGTTTGTTGTCTTTACATATGATTGGGGATGATACACAAGATTTCTCTGAAAACCTAGAAGTTGCCCCATTGTCTTCTGCAACTTGTTGGGCAGTTCATTCCTTCCTGAGTAACATTTTCTCTCAGATTGAATGCATTTATTCCTAATTTTTTTTTTTTTTTTTTTTTTTTTTTTTTTTTGCAGTTTTTGGCCGGGGCTGGGTTTGAACCCGCCACCTCCGGCAAATGGGACAAGCGCCTTACTTCTTTGAGCCACAGGTGCTGCCCTATTCCTAATTTTTAATAGCTGATTGAATTACCTATTTTTAATCACTGATAACAAGAGGATAATAAGGATATATCAAAGGAAACACAAAGAATATATCTTTGTTTAGCAAATTTGCCGTAAATATTATTATTTAACCCAGTCTTTAGACCAACCATGTTTTTTTTCCCCAGCTCAGGAAAGTTTTCAAACATTATATCTTTGATTATTACTTCTTCCCACTTGTCTTTTTTTCTTCTCAAAGTAGCCATATTATTCAAAGGCTGCTTCTCCTTTTACTAGCCTCCAGGACAATTGGATTTTTTATTGTTTTCATCCCTTTGTCTTTTTTATCTGAATTCTAGGCGAGCAACGGTAGTTTTTCCTCACCATTAGAGCACGTTTCTGCAGGCTCAGTTCATTCCTTTATGGTCACTATAGAGATCTGGGCTCTGATGTCACATGTGTTAACTTAAAAATATATTAATTAATGAGGTTTATACTTTGGGACAAGAAGAGCTTTGTTTCTCACAAAGGGTAGCAACTTGTTGGGCATCCCCTCCAATAGTTTGGGAAGCTAAGCCTCAGCCAGAAGCCAGGCGCACGTGCTTCAAACAAGAGACAAAGAGCAACAGGATCTAAAACCAAGCCGGGTGGTCAAATATTGTCAACAGACACATGAGTCATGAGTGTTTATGAAGAGATTTCACACGCATGCGATTGTGTTTCATCTCTCCTATCCTGTCATGGCTCATTTTTAAGGTGCTTCTGGGGTTAAGATGGCTTAAGATTTTATTTTTAGTTCACACATATTTGTGTTGATAACTCAAAATAAGTGACTGAGGCAAAGATCTAAAATAATGGAGGTTTACTGAGCCAAAGTTTGAAGGCACACCTGGGAAAAACACAAACCACAGACAAGTCTGTGACTGACATGGACACTTGGGTTTTAAAGGAGATAGGGCATACAGAAAGAAAAAAATAGGCGGGGGGACAGTGAGACAAATGATTACCATGTGAGGTCCAAGAATTCTATATTTTATAGAAGACAAGGCAAATGTTAGGAGAAAAAGGGACTGAAGGAAGCATCAATTATGTTGATGTCTTGGGGTGGGTGGAAGAATGATCAATCTTGTCTCTGTCCTGCACTTGGCAACATAAGCGTGGAATCAACATCATTAGTGTACAAACAGACTCTAGTTTAGGAACTAGACTTAACCTGCAGATCCAAAGTTACAATTCGCATGTCCTTGCTCCTGGGAGGCCAGCAAGGACTTTCCTTATGAATGATCCATGGGGCAGCCCTTGTAGATGCCTGAGTGAGGCCTTTCACCTTTCTGTGGAGATCTGGCTGATGCATAATGTTAGTAACAGCCATTCATTTGAAGAAGGCGTTAGGCCACTCAGCCTCCAGGCTTGACTTTCCCTTTTGCTTAAGGAGGGGGGATGTCATTTTCCTTTGCAGCATCTTTGAAACCTTTTCCTTATATTCACGATGTCACTTCCATCTGGGCTGATATTCAGCCTATTATCTTGTCACCGTCCTGAGCTCTTCTAATAATCTCATTTACCCTTATAGCTCACTGAGAACATGAAATATGGATCTTTAAATCATTTTCTACTTCTTCCTAAAAATAATTTTTTCAACAATTATATTTTTGACTGCAGTCAGTGCATTCAGTTCAAAACCTGTCCATTGGCTCAATTTTTCTGTATATTCATCCTCCATAAAGATCTTATTGACAGAAGACATCCAGGACAATCTTGCCCTTTTCACCCACCCCTGGTGCCTTGGTTAAATGCCCCTTGGAGAGCAAAAGCTGGAAGACAAAGTAAGTTCACTCATTGGCCCTTACTTTGGAATCAGGTGCCCACTGGGTATCTATGATCCACCAGGCTGAGAATGGTCAGGGTCTCTGACACAGGGTAGATGTGTGTCCTTGTGAATATGGAGAGGGGCTTAGTTTTGTTCCACCAGATATAACACAGAGAAGACTGAACTGAAGTAAAATCTCAAGGCTTCTCCCCCAGTAGCTGACCAAATGAACCCCCTCTAGGCCAAGGGGTATCTCTAAAGCTGCATTGCCAGCCATGAGAAAGATCAGACATGCATCAGCATGTCCCTCTCCCTCCTTAGAGATGTCCTTTGTGACTCATTAACAGGCAGGCTGTTTAAGACACACCTGCAGGTCCTCAGTATAGAACCAGAATATAACAGGATGTGTACATAATAAACCCCTTGAGTCTAGGCATGTATCCAGTAGTTTTTCTCTGATTAACAGACCCTTAACTCACGCATTCCCTTTCACCTACTCCTGGTCTAATAGACAGAGCCTAACGCTTTCAGACAATGGTGGGCCAAAGAATCTTTAAACTCACCTATAACCATAAGCCCCCACTCCCTGTGGTGGGGTACCACAATATACCCCACCTTTTCAGGCCAAACCAATGTATGCTTTCCACATATTGATTTATGACTTTACCTGCAATTCCTATCTCCCTGAAATGTATAAAACCAAACTGTAACCCAACCACAGAGACTACCTGCTCAAAGCTTCTTGGGTGTGGTTGTGGGTCATGGTGCTCAAATTGGGCTGAGAATAAACCTCTTTAGTTTATAGAGTATGGCTTCTTTTCTGTTGACAAGATGAAGCCAGGCCTGTCTTCCTTCAGCCCTGCCAGCAACATTGTACCTTTGGGGAACCATACCCTTCAGAATTCAGTGGAGCATGTTACCCACTTTATACCCCCCCTATTACACACCAGGCCCAGGATAGATGGGCATCAGCCCCCACCTGAAGGGAGTTAAAGGTGCTTCTTGGTACTCTGCTGGGCTCAGCGGCTTCTTTAGACCTTGACTTGGCCACCAAGGCCTCTTCTCACTTTGCTCTGGCCAACTGAGCCACTAAACAATGAAAATGTCTTCAATTGTGCTCCTGCGGCTATCTTATTGTTTCTGAAAATAATGGAAATCCCTCCCAAGGCTAACAATTGTTGACATTGTCCCCGTGTGTTTTTTTGTGTTGCTTTTTGGCTATTTTCTATATTTTCATGTGTATTTTAAGAACAAGTTGGAAGGGGCTCCAGAAACCCCCATAATATAAAGCCTGGAAGCTGGCACCAGGAGCCAGCTTTCAGTAAGGAAAGTACAAACGAATCACAAGTTTTGGCTGAGATATTTGAACCAGAAACTGACCTAGGACCAGGATGGGATGGGTCTAAGTCAGGGTTTGGGATTTAACAGATCACAAGAGAGGAGGAGCCATTAAAAGCCACCTGAAAACACAGACTCAACCTTTAGGGAGGAAGAGGCAAGTCCAAGGTGCACAGCAGGCTGCCAAGCAAGAACACTGTGGAGCCAGCAGGAATCAGGGAGTTTGGGGCCTTAGGGCAAGTGCCGGGAAGGGCTGAGAGTGCCCCCATCTGCTGGGGCCAAGCCTGCAGCATCTTCACATGGCAGGCTCTCCACATGGCAGGATCCCACTCACCAAACCTCCTTGGGATGCAGGGACCCCAACTCCCCACTCTTCCTCACACAGCAAGCCTTGTTTCTGGAGGCTGGTTGGTGGGCCCGCTGGTCCTGGATCCTCACATGGGATTTCCCCAGGCGCCTCCTGACACCTAAAGACATTCAGAATGGGATCTCTCTTCACGAGGCCAGCCCCTGGGTGTGTAGGCCCAGCAAGCTCCAGGGCAGGGATGCCCAGGACGGAGCGTGGGGCTGCAGCCGGCTGGGAGACAGCAGTGCCCGGGGACCCACCGTCCTCCTATCAGCAGGGCTGAGGGGCGCAGGGCTACAGAAGGACTGGCTTGAATAAGCCTCTCCCTTTCCCTTGCCTAGCTCATAAAGGGAAACAGGCCAGAAGAGAATCAGAAGCCAGAACTGACCAGAGCCATAGGGAGCCCAGAAGCACCGAGTGCTGCCCCCAAGAAGGCGCACTTCCCTGCCCGCCCACCCCCTCTCCCTAGAGAAGGAGTCCTTGGGAGAAAAACTGCCACGAGCTGTATTCCTGGAAGGTGCTAGCCAATGTGCCTCAGGACCCCCACCCTGGGCCGTGACCGTGTCCTTCAGGGCTGGAGCCTCCAAACCTGTCCATTCTCCTGTCACGGTCGGGGTGGGGAGCATCTGCGTGGGCTTCCAAGAAAGAGTAATTCTTTCTAGGGGCATTTCCAGCTCTAGCTGTTCTCCAGCACATTCTACATAAGCATTAAAGGGAGGTTATCTATCAATGCAAATCAGCAGAGACGCTGGGAGTTCCGGAGCCTCACGCACCCACCCACCCGTCTCGACTCCCGCAGAGTGGAGGCTGCAGCCTCCAGCGGGAGGTAAAGACGCCAGCGGTGGGGCCGGTAGGGTCAGCTCGCCTGGACACACACCAGGGTGCCACCTCCCACAGCTCAACACTGCCCCTCGAACGCCTGCGACACATGTCTACGTGAGACAGGCATCAAGACCTGCTGCGATGTAAAAGGCTGAAGACGCCAAGACAGGTTCACCCCCACGCTAGGAGAAAGGGGCCAAACCTCTCTCCTTAACTCTTCTAAAACTGTGTGATTGTCCCTCTTATCAAAATAACTTTTGTTATGAGATTAACTGGGGAGGGGAGCATAAAGTATAAATACGGAAAAGACAGGTTTTGTTAGCAGAGACAAAAAGGATTAGATAATGTCTCTGATATTAACATTTCTAAAAATATTTAAGTTAACATTGTACAGCACTGCACTGAGGATACACTCGGGCGTGCTCTCAGGAAAACGGCTTTGTAAACCAGCGGGGTCCCAGCAAAGCAATGCTGCGGTGGGTTGTGCTCCTGATTTCCCCTTGCTGTCCCCCACGCTGACTCCCCCCTCTCCCCCCCCCCCCGCCAGTTTACTCTATATAATATGATTTTTATTTTTCCCATTAACACAAAGTGGAGCCCACATCCCTGCCTGCTCAATGTTTTTTATGCACTATTTTTCTTTTTTAGAGACAGGTCCCTGCTCTGTCACCCAGGCTAGAGTACAGTAACACAGTCTTAGCTGATGGCAACTTGGAACTCCTGGGCTCCAGCCTCTCCAGCTGCTGGGACTACAGACATGTGCCATTATGCCCCACTAATTTTTCTATTTTTTTTTTAGAGACTGGGTCTTGCTATGTTGCCCTGGCTGGTCTCAAACTCCTGTTCTCAAGTAATCCTTTTGCCTGAGCCCTCCCATAATCCTGTGGTAAGAGCCACCGCATCCAGCCTCAATATATTTCTTTTTAATTTTATTTTATTAACAAATGTTATTTTATTTTATTTTGTTTGCTTTTTGTTGCATTTTGGCCGGGTTTGAACCCACCACCTTCAGGATATGGGACCAGCGCCCTACTCACTGAGCCACAGGCGGCACCCTGCCCAGCTATTTTTTTAGAGATGGGATCTTGCTATGGTTCAGGCTGGTCTTGAACTCATGAGCTCAAGCACTCCACCCATCTCAGCCTCCCAGAGTGCTGGAATTACAGGTCTGAGCCACTGAACCCGGACAGCAATATACCATCTTAACAGTTGACTTTATTGGGGCTTGTTGTTTGTTCTGGAGTATGTTTTTGTAGCCTTAAGTGAGCACGTTATTGTGTCATGTATTAGTTCAATAAACATTCCAGCCTCAATATATTTTAATGACACATCCAAATACCTGCTTCTTGCCCTCAACTTCCTTCTGGATCTGGCCCTGCCCATTTTCTCTTCTGTCTCCTGAGGTCCTTCAGTCCTGGGAGTCTGAACTGGGACCCACACTGGAACACTTGTTCCTCTCTGTGCCTCTGTTCATCCCCAGGGACCACCCTTCTCTTTCCTCAGCCTTCTGTCAAAATCCCAGCTGGGCTTCAAAGAGAGATTCCCTTCCATGTCTGCAGAGGGCTGAGCCTGAGCCTGAGCCTCACCCAGGAGGGATCAGACACTCCTCACTCCCCCCTCCTGGGATCTGTGCGATGGCCTGGCTTCCTTTTTTCCACCCAGGCCTCTAGAGGGCAGTAGGAGTCTCCTCCTCTCTGTATGCCCCTCAGCACCTCAAGGGCTCCTGGCACCAGATACTCAACAGTTTTGCTGGAGACTGAAAGCATATTTGCAAGCTCTCCAGCTGTGTCATATGTCTGTAGTCCCAGCTACTGGAGAACAGAAGTAGAGGCTTTGGAGAAGCAGGTAGCATTGAAATCATCACTCACTGTGTCCCTGGGGTCCTGGAAATCTTGAGGGGACAGTTTCCTGGCAGCACTGGTGATGAGCTCTTTCTCTTTAGAGTAGTTCAACAGACAAAAATAGTGTGAAGCAAACCTCCCGCCTGGCTGAAAGCTTTATAGATGCAGCTATGCAGAACAACGTGCTACTCAAAATTCCTCTCCAGCTATTCAGAGAAAACTTCCCACAAGGCCTATGAAGGATAAAAGCTGAGTGTCTTGGGGGGCCTGAGGGAAGGAGGGACGGTCCTGCCAGGACACAAAGGGGGCTGTGCGGCCAGGTAAGAGGAGGGATGGGAGGGAGGGGCAGGACATGGGGCGAGGCCAGGTGCCTGCTGTCTGAGGACCTGCAAAAACCAGTGTCGGGGGTAGGGGTCTCTTCCCTGCCTGTGGCCACAGCACACAGAAATGAAGAGAGCAAGGGGGGTGCACAGATGTGGTGAAGTCCTCATTGCAACCTGAAGTGCTAGGGTTTGGGCCAATTACATCCACATTCTCAAAAGGCAATAGAGGTCTCCGCTGTCATTCATTTACTTACAGACACACTCATACACACACATGCACAGGCTTAGTGAGCACGAAGGCTTCACCGGGCAGGTGCTGCATGTTTTTACCTGGATCAAACTGAGCTGAGTTGAGCTGACATGACTGCAGCAGTTTGGAGCCAGGTGCTGGCTCCTGTGGCCCATGGAGGGCCCAAGTCATGGTGGATCTGGGCTCAGATCCTTACAGTGCTCCACTGGGCACCCCTGGGGACCCAATGCCTATCAGTTTGGACCTTGTGAGTCTATTTGGAGGATGATTACAAAGGGGAGGAAAGGATGACATACCAAGTAGTGTAGAAAATGGAGTCCTGTTTACTTTAAAGATGGAAAAGACAGCTTGCCAATAAAACATAGTTCTCTGTTTCCCTCTAGAATTCTGTTATTAAAATTAATCTGTGATGAACTCCCAGCACCTCTCTCACAAGGCCTTCCAAGAGTATTAAAAATAATAAAACATGCTCAAGAAAAGCAGAATGCATTCCAGTGAGACAGCTGGACCAAATCGCCTTTGGCCTGGCTGGGGGGAGAGGGCAGGAAGGCAGCTGGCAGCTTCATAAATTAAGTGCATTAAGGACAAAATTAGTAAATACAAGTAAAAGAATATCATCCCCCCATCTCTTCAGATACGCCCATGATCACAATGTAACCATGAACACAAATTCAGCTCACACCTTCACTTATATGTAAACACACAGGCTCTCCAGAGACTTACACACAGTCACATCTTCACAAGACACACACAATACATGTTTGCACACATGAACACAACCACCCAGACAACATATGCACAGACACCAGGAAGCAAAAACACAGCCATGTGTTTCCATCACTTGAATGTCACTGTCAGGTACTGACCTCTGCAGGCTTTTGTGTGTGGCCAGGTTTGGGAGGGAGGTGGTCAAACTCTCACCAAAATCTCATAGAGACCCTCCGAGGCAGAACCAACCTTTTCCATAACCCTCTGCTGTGAAATGGTGAAACACTGGTGCCTCAAGAGCCATTGGCCCCACAGATGACAAGGTCTGTGGGCACCCCATCCTTCTCTACCCAGCCCTGAAGAATGCTCAAATAACACAGAAGACCATCCCAGGGCCCATCTGTCATTAATACATCCAGAGGAAGCCTGTGGTGGCCCAGTCCTGGCCAGGCAGAGAAATGAGACATTATTTGGTAAGCCCCTCTACCTCCTCATTTTAAAGTCAATCATTCTATACAACTTCTACTTTAAGAAACTGAATACGTCTTTTGGGTACAGGACATAGCTACAAGAGGGACTCTATCTAACAAATTCAAATATTGTGATTTGGTTGTTTGATGGTTTTTTTTTTTTGGGGGGGGGTATAAACCTAAATTTATTACAGGTTAATGTAAGGATACAAACAATCAGGACCAGGTTGATTTGGTTATTTGTACCCTCACATTAACCTGAAATTTAAAAAAAAAAAATGAAATGAAATAAAAATAATTAAAAATTTTTAAAACTGAATAGCAGGGCCAGGCGCCTATATTCCTAGTACTCTGGGAGGCCAAGGCAGATGGATTTCTTGAGCTCAGGAGTTTGAGATCAACCTAAGCAAGCTCAAGACCCCATCTCTACTAAAAAAAGAAAAACTAGCAGGGTATCATGGCAGGTACCTATAGTTCCAGCTACTCAAGAGTCTGAGGCAAGAGAATCACCTGAGCCCAAGAGTGTGAGGTTGCTATGAGCCGTGATGACGATAACACTCTACCCCAGGGCAACAGAGTGAGACTCTGTGACACCACAATCCTAAAAAAAAAAACTGAATAGCAGAATAGCATAACTTTGGGAAATGAAATATATTGTGTAGGAAGGAGACATTCTGGTGTAAATTTGTTGTCTTTCTCTGCCCCACATCCCTACTTTCTGAGTCTGGGTCACCCACGGCCACTCCAACAAGGCTAAGGCAGTGGACAGCAGAGCACAGAAGTGGCATGGAGGGCAGCAAGGAGGCGATGACTTTGTGGCAGACCTCCAGGGAAACTGCTTTGAGTTGAGTGCTTAATGCAGATAAGGTCAAGTCTAGAAGACCAACTCTATTAAACTCAAATCTTCTTAGCACAACTCACATGGACATTGAATCCTCTCAGATAACAGCAGCTATGTTCATTGAAGGTGAAATCGGATCTTCAGGCTTGGAAAAATTCTTTTGACAGGAGAAATGAATGTGTTGAAGGCAAAAGGGCAGGCAGATGAAGTGGGGACATCTCCTGACGGCCCCAAGATAGGACATAATTCCTCTACTGAAGAGTGACATTCTGTCCCTTGGAAGGTCAGCTCAGTCAGGTAGGCAAGGAGGCCTTGGCAGGGACTGGGTGGGGCTCCTTCTGGGAGGACAAAGGTAGATGAGGCAGAACTGCCACAAGAATATGATACCTAATAAGATACACATTGTAAAAGGTGTGTTTTTTTAGCTAAATAATAATAGAAGAATGAAATTGTGGAACAAAATGCAGAAGTACATCTTTATTCCTAGATGCTTAAATTCCAAATAAATCAAAACAAAAGATCCTCCATTTAATGTAATCTAATTAATCCATTCCTACACTCAAATCAATTATCATTAAACTTTTAGGAAATCTCCCCTACATTATAAATAGAAAGAGAAAGCATAAGTGGTATTGGTTTTCTTTGGGAAATATTTGCTAGATTAGAGAAAAGCATGATGAGATCCCTCCAACTCATCTAGGATATCTTGATGAGACACAGTCAATTTCCTTCCAAATTTTAAAAACCAAACCAAGAATTAATGCCTATGTGCATTCGCGTGTACACACACACATACACACAGGAGCTCAAACGTGCACATAAATGCATGGTCGTAGGCAGATTCTAGGATGGCCCAAGGTTCCTACTCCCTAGTATCTAATCTTGTCCCATGCACTCACACGTAGTAAACTATAACTCTTACCACAGTGATTATGTTACTTTCTATAGAGAAGAGGTTTTTCAGTTGTGATTGAGGTCCCTAACGAGTTGACTTTGAGTTAATCAGAAAGAAGTTCTGATCTAATCAAGTGAGCTCTTATCATCACCCTTCCTGAAGGGAGAGGCTGGAAGTGGGAGCTGGCCTGTGGAAGGGGCCACTTAGAAGACCTTGAGGAGCTGACGACGACTCCTGGGTGACACCACAATCCTAAAACTGCAAGGAACTGAATTCTGCCAACCACCTCATAAGTCTGAAGAAACAGCCTAGGGACACCTTGATTTCAGTTTCATGAGACCCTGAACAGAAAACTCAGCTACATTGAGCCTGAACTACTGACCTAAGAAACGTTAGATAATAAATTAGTATTCTTTTGTGCTGCTAAGTCTGTGATGCTTTGTTATGGAGCAATAAAAAACTACACATACTCACACCATCACTCTTGCCTCAGTATCTCTGTTCCATCTTAGTCTATGCCTCAGATAATTCCAACAACCAAGACCCTTTCAAATGCATGCACTAACTCCTTTATTTTTTATCCCTCTGCTTATTGAAGCTTTCTGAATGTTCTGCACGCACACTCACATACACACACACACAGGCTTTGTACTCGCTGCCATTAGGAAATTAAAAATTAACAAGATGCAGCAGAGCCTGCTGCTGAGGACCTCCTGCTGCTGGAAGAACTAACACACACCCATAAATCACTCTAGAGAGGCCAGTCTGAGTAGGTCAGGGACATTTTACAGAAAAAGCGAGTTCTGAGGAGGGACTTACAGATGGGAGGGTTTCTTGTGGTAGGACAGGACAAAGCATTCTCAAAGACAAGAATTGGAGTGTAGCTTATGACCAGATGGTGGACAGTTCTGGGATTGCATACAGAATCTCTCACAGGCAAGGGAGTCAGTGCAGGCCTGGTAGAGAGGGGCACCTCTGTGTAGTTAACGAAGATGCTCCAGTGGCTTAGCAGGAAGTAGGCTGAACTCAGTAAGACCAGGGGCAGGGGACATGCTCCAAGCCAAATGCAATTACACAGGTCAGAGTTTCCAAGGGATTGAAGCTGGTGATCTGGAAAGTGGGGCTGCCGGTGTGAGGCCAGTGCAGGAGAGCAAGTTTGTCTCACACTGGCAGAGTAAGTTCTGCCAATGGACAGAAATATAGTAAGAGAAAGAAAAGGCCTCAGTATCCTCCAAGAAATTAGTTCTACAGGGGAAAAGGGCCAGACCCTTGCCCTGGTAGGAAAATTCTACCAGGAGGGAAAAAAAAAGTGGGACTGCAGTTCTCCTCTGCTGCCTTCACTTGCTCAGCTAACACACCATGAAACCCAAATTCAGGAAGAAAGGATGCTGTGGACACCCAGAGCTCCAGGCAGGAGCTGTCCTGGTGCATGGCTGTGGGTTTGGAGAAAGCACAGTCCACTCGCCTTCAACTCCTTTTTTGTTCTTTAGACAGAGTCTCACTCTTTCGCCCAGACTAGTAGAGTGCCGGGGCACCATCATAGCTCCCAGCAACCTCAAACTCCTGGGCTCAAGTGATCCTCTTTCCTCAGCCTTCTGTATAGCTGGGCCTACAGGGGCACCACCATGCCTGGTTAATTTTTCTATTTTTACTACAGATGGGGGTCTGTAACTTCTGTTCTGGTCTTTAACTCCTGAACTCAAGCAATCTACCTGCCTCAGCCTCCTAGAGTGCTAGGACTATAGGCATTAGCCACCATACCCAGCCCCGACTCCTTTTTAAAAAAGAAGACTGAGGTAAATTTAGACCCAATGAGTACAATGCACACTACCCGGCTGAGGGACATACTTACAACTTTGACTCAAACTGTACAAAAGCAATTCATGTAACCAAAACATGTGTACCCCTGTAACATTCTGAAACATATATAAGTAAATAAATAAATCAGCAGACTGGTGGCTCTGTGTTGGTGGGACTAGGCCTTTTTCTCACAGCATCCTTTGCTAACCTGCCCCCTGCTTCCTGCATGGATTTTAACCACTGCAAGCACTTCCTACACACCTTCACTGCCATACCGATTTCCCTGGTGTCACTGTCATTCAGCAGTAACGATGTCTCAAATTATTTCCTTTGGGGAATAAGATAGTTCATGGGACCATAGCATTTGCTTTAAAATTTCTTTGGAATAATTCTCCTGCCAGTACTGCCTTACTATTTAAAATTGCTAAGAGAGGTCAAGGGTGCCAAAGGTAAAACCCAGGGAATGGCTGAGGTTCTGGGGATGAGAACAAGAGAGAGTGAAGGTAAGTCCAAGATCCCAGAAATGTGGGTCCCAGAGCAAATTCAGTGTGGATGCAGAACACAGGCCCTCCCTACCCTCCTCCCAGCCCCACTCTGTCTCCATTGCTCACATTAACCATTCAGTGGTTAATCACCTGGGCTTAGGTGATTCTCTTGCCTCAGCCTCCCGAGTAGCTGGGACTACAGGCGCCCGCCACAATGCCCAGCTATTTTTTTGTTGCAGTTTGGCTGGGGCTGGGTTTGAACCCACCACCCTCGGCATATGGGGCACAGGTAGAGAGCACATTGGTGGAGAGAGAAGGTGTCTTAGGAACCTGGGGATCCAGGCAGACTGGGTTGGGAGAGGGGATGGGCAGAAAAGAGGTTGTTCTGGAGAAGCAGAGTAGACAAAGGCTGGAGTCCCAGGGAAGGTCCTGGTGTCTTGTCATGTGCCCCAAAGTGCCAGGGTCCTACACGACCCTGCCAGCCAGGGCCCTGTGGTTACCCTGGCTTCTCCCTCTGTTCACTCAGTCTGTTCAAGCAAACTTATCAGTGATGGCCCAGGACACCTACCAAAACAGAGCTTCCATTTTAATCCTACCAACAACAGAGAATCTTACATTACTATGTATGTTAGTATCACAGGTCAAAACCCACAGACATGTTTTATTGACTCTAATATTTACTTTACTGAATGTAGTTTCAGATAAATGCACACTTTCCTAGACCCTGAGCCACTCCATAAACACCTATTAAATGCTGGCGGTTGTGCTGGGAGTAAAAGCCCTGCAGAGATGACGAGCCCAACTCCTGCACTGGAGACGCACTGTCTGTGACCCATGTGCCATGGGGGCTATGTTTCTGGTAAGACTTCACCCCGGAAGGACATCAAGCAGAGATGGCAGAGAAAAGGGAAGGCAGAGACTCACTGGGCAGGGAAGAGAAGGCAGCTCAGAGAAAAGAAAGTACTCCCCATGCAAAGGCCAAGATCTTGAAGAACATTAAACTACAGATATAACTAGAGAAAGGGAGAGAATTCATTCTCCTTTAATGGAAAACACTGCAAGAAATGAGAGTGAATTCCAAAGTCCTTCCATCATGGGGGTTAAGGAGCTGAGCATGAAGCATAAACCCTCTATGAGAGAGCTGAGGGGGTGTCACTGACTCAAGGAGATGTCACTGACCCAAGGGGTGTCACTGACCAAGACCAGAAACAGAAAGAAGGAACAGGTTTCAGGGAAGGGAATGAGTTCAGTCTTGACTATGTCTATTAGATATTCGAAAGCTGCTCTCCCTAGGCAGTTTGGAGACAAGGGAGCAGGGCTTACAGTTTTTAAAAAAAAGTCATAGTTAAGTTACTCAGAAAGAGCATCTGAGAAGTTAGCAGAGACCAGCCATGTGGTTCACATATTCCCTACAGAGGTTGTAGATTAAAAGTATATATGGAAACTCAGCTCTGCCCATGCACAGCACCTATTGCATTGGGACCAATGGTCACCCATCAGTAGCCACAGCAGCGTTACTGCAAATGTGCCAATGCCATCTGGAGAGGACTTCAGCTAGCCTGTGTCTGGGGAAGGCTTCAGAGGACTGGATTCATGGAGGACAGTGTGCTAGAGTGGGAATTAAAGATGTGCATGGGATAAAGGTTGTCAGCTGAATTAAAGATGGCGGCCGAGTAACAATTTCCCTGCAACTGGGCACGGCAAGTTTGGGGAGACAAGACTCCAGGCATCTCTGGCCGGTGGGATCTGCCTATGATCATCCCTTTGAGGATACAGGGAGCCAGCAAGGGACTTCTGGACCCCAGGAGGAGGACAAAAACAGTGGAAAACTGACCAGTGGCTGCATGTGTTCG
>CAUYPK010103849.1:0-18091 GCA_963574355.1 Loris lydekkerianus
CACACATTATTTATATTAATTAATATATTATTATATATATTTATTTAATTATATTTTTTTTTTTTTTTTTTTTTTTTTTTTAGACAGAGTGTCACTGTGTCACCCTTGGTAGAGTATTATGGCATCTTAGCTTACAGAAACCTTGGGTTCAAGCAATTCTCTTGCCTCAACCTCCCAGGTAGCTGGGACTATAGGTGCCCATGACAATGCCTGGCTATTTTTTAGAGACAGGGTCTTGCTCTTGTTTAGAAACAAAAAAATTTTTTAATCAAATGAGCAAGCAGTAAAAATTTTGTTTTATTATTGGTTAGAAAGATTTTATAACCAAAAATGGCAATGATATTAAAGAAATCACCCGTGTTTTTCAATATGCAAATATATTTCTTCCAACATGGGCCCTGGTGTGATCGTAAACATCCATGTGAACTTCTTTTCTGGAAACTTCCTTAATTGTTGTATTCTTAAAGGGCCTGGGCCATCAAGAGTTTGCCTAAGTTTTGGGCAGTGAACTCCTTGATGTTCTGGCAGCAACATCAGTAAGTGTTAATCTGGCCCGCAATGAGCAGGGAGTCCATCCTGTCAGTGGGCTGCAATGGTTTGAAGAGTTTGGACAGATCCTCCACAGGGAGTGGGGGTTCCCCTTGGCTCTGATGTTGCATGTTCTCTTGTTGGCGACACTGCTGATACTGATATTTCTGCTGCTGCTGTTTACTAGTGTTCCTCATATGTGTTATATTTAACCATATCTTGGCTCATATCATCCACTCCGTCTGTCAGCAACTGTAGATTCTTCCCCAAATGATTGCTGCTAGCAAGGCTGAGCAATTCATATTTATCTGCTACAGCTGACTTCTTTTCAAGTTCCCACATTAGGATGTTGATCAGACGTGATTTTTTTTTATTATTAAATCATAGCTATGTCCATTAATGCAGTCATGGGGTACAATGTGCTGGTTTTATATACAACCTGAACTATTTTCATCAAACTGGTTAACAATGTGGATTTTTTAATTACCTATATACTCGAGTATAAGCCGAGTTTTTTCGGCACAAAATTTGTGCCAAGTTCGGGTTCTTTCGGCTTATACTCGAGTATATAGGTATAATCAGCACTTTTTCAAACATGTGCTCAAAGGTGATATTTGCTTTTTTCAATGCATGAGGGGAAAAATTCTATTCTCTTTACAAACTTCCATCAGTTTAGGAGTCAGTCTGTATGCTTTTAGTGAGACCCTTGGGCAGTTTTTATGGGATGGTAAATGAGAAGGACAGATTCTTTAATGGCATGTTGGTAACTGAACTGAGAATCTGGGAGTGCCCGGGTGACAAATGAGCTGTAGTACGTGGCCTGGTACCAGCCCATGTGAAGATGATTGATGTTTATATGGAGAAGGCTCCACATAATTTCCATCTTGTCCTGGACTTCATCAAAGTCTGTGTGTTGAGAGAAGGGGAAGCAGTTGGTAATTTCAAGCTGAACTTTTACAACCAGCCCAAAAGCACTCCCTAAACAACTTCAGTTCCTTGTCCTTCTTCTTGGTAATGTTTGATTATCTCTAATACCACCAAGCCATCTATCTGCACTTGCTTCATGGCCAAATCCCCAGAGCCACCATTGCTCTCACCTTTGCCTTTCCCTGCAGTGCTGGTGGTAGAGCTGGAAGGCGGCAGTAGAGCTAGTGTCTTTCTTGCAGGACGTATCCTCACAAAATCTTTAACATTACTAAACATTTAATCAAATATGCAATCCCTTTACACATATTATGCCATTTATTACCCTCATTTTTCTTTTTTTTTTTTTATTAAATCATAGCTGTGTACATTAATGTGATCACGGGGCACCATACACTGGTTTTATGGACCGTTTGACACATTTTCATCACACTGGTTAACATAGCCTTCCTGGCATTTTCTTAGTTATTGTGTTAAGACATTTACATTCCACATTTACTAAGTTTCACATATGCCCTTGTAAGATGCACCATAGGTGGAACCCCATCAAGCACACAAGCTAGCATAATACTGCATATCCAATGTAAGATGTCAACTGCCAATGTATCTATAGTGGCATAACATGCTACCTGGACCAACGCAAACATAAACATTGGTCTCTGTACTCCAGTGCAGAAGAATTCTTGAACTTGCTTTCTTGGCCCTTTCTCCTCCTCGCTTCTGGGTCTAGGAAGAGGAGTGCCCTTGCCTTGCACTTGTTCCTCATTCTTCATTCCTTCCTCTCATTCCTGGAAAGGGAACAGCAAGGAGGAAACTGCCTTTCCATCCTACGCACAGCTGTTGCAAGAAATCTCTGGCAGGCACCAAGCTCTCCCAGACAAGGGAATCTAGGAGGAGCCATCCCCTGCACCTTCCCTTGGCTCCCCCAGTTTTGGATGAGCTTTGTCCACATGCCATCTATTATGTGCAGCTCAAGATCTGGCAGAAGCTCCCAATCAGAGCCCAACAGTGCTCTCTATCACAGGTGGGACCCAAGGAGCAGAGCTAAAATGTGTCTAAAAGGGGAGTCAGAGAAAATGCTGGACTGTACTCTCTAAGCAATGGCCCTTGGAGACATCCCAAGAGGCAGCTGCCCAACTGGCAAGGCTTGTGTCAGGCAGCTGTGTGCCCAGAAACAAGGAGCAGTGCACATATGGCAAAGGGGGCCTGTACCATCTGTCACATGCCTGTGCCAGCCTCTTCACTTCAGGCACGTTGGGAGTGGGAGGCATCAAGAAAAAAGTGACAGCTCCCCCCAAGCCAGCCACATGCCATGGCTCTCCTCTAATGATTTCTTCCTCTAAACACTTAGACTCCTTCACCACTGTCATATGGCAGGTGCCAGAGGATATACCACCATAAGTAAGAGCATGCAGTTTTGAGTCAGAAAGTCCTAGGTTTGAATTTGCGTTCTCTATGTACAAAGTGTAGGTGACCTGGGTAGGTTACTTAATGATGTGTCTTTGAGTATCACTTTTCTCATTTGTAAATGGAAGTTATAATTTAGCCCTCAAGGTTGTTGTGAAGATTAAATTCAATAATATTTAGAAAGAGCTAAGGGCAACAACAAAATTAACATTAAGTAAAACAAATGCTTTTCCATGCTGAGGCAAGTCCCTGACTATAAAACAGTCTTCTTTCGTAAGTGGTACATCTTTTTTCCTCAGTTGTGGAAGTAAAAAGAGCAATGGTGTTTCTCAGCACACTTCAGTGTGCATTCAGAGCCCCTGGGGATCTTGGGAAAGGCAGATTCTGACTTAGTATGTCCTGCATGGGGCCTGAGGGTCTGATTCTAATTAGGCAACCAGTAGTGTTCATGCTACTGATATATGGATGACACTTTGTGTAGCAAGGGTCTAAGAAACCTCCTATAGCACCTTTGCTAAGCCGTCTCACTCCTCTAAGCTTCAGTTTTCTCAGATGCAAAGTTTTAAGAGTTTATTTAGATAATTTCACATTCTTTTCATGCTACTATGTTGTGATAGCCCTTTTTACAAATAATCTTTCTCGTCCATCTACCTCGGCCTTCTGCTATGTGACTTTGTCCCTCTTCCCATCAAGAGGAAGAGCTCTTCCCCTTGAAACTGTCTTGTCCTGTGCCTGGTGACTTGTTTGGATCAGAAGAATATGGCAGAAATAAAGCTATGACTTTTAGGCTTATGCCTTATGAAGCCTAGCACCTTTCCTATTTATTTTATTTTATTTAACTCTTAGGATATAGTAGCCACGTAAAGATGCTCTAAGTAGACTGCTGAAGGAGAAAAGAAAGAGTGGTCCAGCCAGCCCCCAGTTCTACCAGGTACCACAGGTAGGTGTCCGACACATGAGCATAGCCAACCTAAACATTCCATCCCCTGTTAATCTTCTAGATTTCTATAGCTACACATGAAATCCCATCTCACGCAGCAGATGAACCATCCTGCCGAACCTAATTCACAAAATTATGAGAAATAATAAATCTTTGTTGTTTTAAGCCATTATGTTTTGGATAGTCTATTATATAACAATTGATAGCTGGTACACATGTTCTACTCATAAAGGGGATAACAGAAAATTTACAAACCACAACACTTGGAAGAATTATAAAGAAACATGACTAAATTCAGAGTCTATTGGAGATTATTGCCAATGTTAGAAGAAAGACCTTTCCAATAAAAATTGTTTTATGCAAAAAAAAAAAAAAAAAAAGAAAAGAAAAGAAAAAGAAACATGACTATAAACCAGAGGGCAGAATACATGCTGAGAGCTGACTTTTACATCTATAGTGTTCTTAATGAAGACGTCTATTCTGTATTCAATTCAATTCATATAGACAAGCCCCAGGTTATGATGTTCCAACTTAGGAATTTTCAACCTTACAATGGTGTGAAAGCAATATGAGGCAAGGCATTCAGTAAACACCTTGACTTATGATAAGGTTATGTCAGAATAAATCCATCACAAGTCAAAAACACATATTTGACTCATAATATTTTCAATTTACAATGCATTTATCAGGACATAACCCCATCATAAGTCAAGAAGAACCTGTATTTATTCAGGGTTAGTGGGGAATGTGAAGAAAGTCAGGAATATAATTCCAGGAAACTTGTAATATGTTTGGGAATGCTAATTTGTTGCAAAGAAAACAATTAGAGAACATATATCAATTAATAATAGTATAGTAAACATATATTTGAGACTCAAAATATTTTAGCATCAACAGTACAACTCTATGGATGCCTAGAAGGTGCTCAGTCAGTGTAGTCTAGAGTTATCAGAGAACCATTCAATGGAAAAAGTACAGGCATATCTCATTTTATTGCTCTTCACTTTATTTTATGTTTATTGTTCTTCGCAGATATTGTGTTTTTTACAAATGGAAGGTTTGTGCTGACCCTGAAAGCCTATCAGTGTGATTTTTCCAACAGCATGTGCTTACTTCTTGTCTCTGTGTTAGATAATTGTAAGCATTTTTTAGCAATAAAGTCTTTTTTAATTAAGGTTTGTACATTGTTTTTTAGACATAATGCTATTGTACAATTAACAGACTACAGTATAGTGTAACATAACTTTTATATGCACTTGGAAACTAAAAAAATTGTATAACTTGCTTTATTGCAGTATTTGCCTTATGGTGATGGTCTAGAACCAAACCTGCACTATCTCCAAGGTATACCTGTATAACTAAGACCTGGATAGGCAGAGGTTTAAAAAAAAAGTCTGTAATGGTTGAGTAATGGTATTCAAATCTTTTATACAAAAGTGAAACCGTAAGCCCTATTGGCAAATACATTTTAGAAAGTCTCAAATTCTTTATATAGACAATGATGATTTAAAATAAAATCTTTAAAATTAGCATTTGCTATGGCACTTGGCACACATAATTATAGTAAATTAGTAAACTGTGGGGACGCAAAGATATTATAGAATATATGCTACAGAAATAGACTAGTGGAATTTTAAAGATATAATACAGCTAAAAATTTGTGAAGGTATGTGACAACATGGGATTTTGAAGGTAAAAAATTTACACAAAATCGAATTTGCAAAATAAATGTAAAGAATTTGATGTAGTCATTGTCTTTAGTACTTTCATCCACATTGTAGTTATAATGTGTTTCATTTGGAAAATATTTTCTATTAAGTGATTGCTGCTGAAGCTGTTTCTATAAAACCAACTGAAACCAAAGAGTTAAAACTTTGCTAGAGTTCTAAGCTTGACAAGATATAGCTATGGTTAGGAATTAGTCAGCTTTCACCCCAGCTTGCTTCTCCATAATTGCTTACTGCTTAGGAGTTTGGTCATAGATTTATAACTTCCCTTAATTGCTTCTACAGATGGTTCTATTGCAAAACCAAAACCTAAGACTGTTTTTTGAGATGTTTCCCTGCCCCTGCATTCCTATGGACCCACTGATGCTATGGAAATGATTCAATCCATACTATAGCCTCCACCAAGGAACTGTCTCAGCCCAGTTTCTACATTCTTGTGATTTCACACACACAAACCCTGAGTTAACTAGTTAGCAATGCTGATTCTCTAAGCCTATCACCCACCAAATTCCCCTAAAACTCTCAGCCTAGAGCTTGTCAGGGAGACAGATTTTAGAAATTCCTTCCATCTCTATGTTCAGCTGCCTAATAACTAATAAACTCTTTCTCTGTACATACCTGCTATCTCAGTGCATTGGCTTTCCCGTGCAGCAGGCAAAAAGAATCCAGTTAGGTGATAACACTATTGGTAATATAAAACCTCAGATTAAAATTTTCAACAATATTCCAATAAAATGAGATCAATGGTTAAGAATAAGTTGTAAGAAAAAACATAATTATACTTGCTTTTATAATATTCTTTATGAGCATTTTCTGTAAGAAAATTATGTGCTTACAAATCATGCTTTGGTTGTATTAGATGATAAATAAATCTACTTTCTTAGAACAGGAAATTAATCTTGTAGGCACCTTCTCAAAACTTCATTTATCTATGTTACTATTTTGCTACCTCTTTTCCATGAAAATCCAAGGGGAAGAACATAATTCTATTATGGCGGCGATTTCTAACCTCAGAATAATACCCATTTTAGATGGAAATTCCAACCAAAAATCTTAGTCAAGTGTTCAAATATTCTTAAAGAGACAAAGGACTAGCTTAGTAACTGTATAACATACCTTCCCAAGAACATATAAGTCCGCTCTGGCTATACCTTTAACAATCAGTAAAGTCATCACAGTGAATGAATGCCAATGCATACAATCTCAGGGATAGCCCAGGATAAAGTAAGTAAGAAGAAAATACAGGGTTTCTTTTTCTCAACCTATCATAATTAAATCTTCTTGAATATTTTGTCATATATTCATTTAACAATGAAGTTAAAAAAGTCCAATATTAAAAAACTTAGAGAAACCTAAAATCAGAGTAACTATATCTTGGTGATATGAACAGACAATAAACAAACCAAAAAATACATAAGAATGATAGATGATTATAAGTACAAAATTAAGAAACTAAGGCTGGGTCAGAAGTAGAGCAGTGGGCAAGAACAATATTTAGGTGAGGTAGTTCAGAAAGGTTTCCCTGGAGGAGACATTTAAATAGAGACATGTTGGAGAGAATATTCCAGAGAAAGGGAACAATTAACATTAATGTCTTGAGTTAGAAAGAAGGGTTGATGTTAAGATATGATTACCAGATAAAAACAAAAATGATATAACAAAATAGAGAAACAGAATAAGCAAATAAAAATTAAACAGACAACTTAAACAACAACCAAAAAGGATGTGATTTCCAAGGAAGGAGCCAGCTTTGTGAATATGAGTGCCAGTACGTCTTCCTTGCGTTGGAGGTCTGAGCTGTGTGTTAGTAAGGGGAGATGGTTTTCCTAAGCAAACATACTAAAGACACAGAATTTCCAACCCATTAGCTTCAGTCCTCTGGGAGAATTGTGTTAAATTCAGTCAGCAATTATCTGTAATTCTGGATAACAATCTCTACCTGAGAGTGAGCTTTGAAAGGGCAAAGCACAGCCACTGTCAGAAAGGGTCCTTCAGGTACATATCGAATTGCCTGGGGAAAGACCTTCTGACATCTCTGTTTGCTTTTCAAAGCACTGACTTTGTGCTATGTAAGGGGGGGGAGGGAAGGCTTGTCTAAATTGATCTCTTTTCTGTAATTCCAACATATTTCCAAGCTGTTTCCTTCTAGAAATCCACTTTATTGAGACAGTGGGAAACTCAATAGTCACCTTAAAAATCTTCCAAAACTTGGGGTGCATATTGAAGGAAAATTAAAATAGGGAGTGAAAATTGATGGGGTCTGAAGCTTCAATTACCATTAGTTACACCTTCTTGATTTGTGTGGGAAAAACTGAGAAACTAACAAATATGATTCCTCAGGGGCATGCACAGCCCTACAGAATAAAGCACACTCTAAACCAGGCATCTCACAGGGGCACCTTGGTTTCATAACAATTTGGCTATAAAATCATTCCAGCCACTAAAAGTACAGATGGAATAATCAATAGTCCAAATGAGCCTTAATAAGATTGTGCTTTGTTTAGGTATACATTCAACTCAAAGCTTTGAAATAATGGCTTTTATGCACAGTTAATTTAATAAGGTCTATTGAATAGAAATGATCTATTAGGCAATGCTTATAAGCCTGGGGGAGGGGGCGAGCAAGAGTAATCATATGCCTCTTTGAGAAACTAAAGAAGTGATGGGCCCCTTTTTTCCAGAAAAATGCTTAAACAGATAAAAATTTGCAAGTAATATAAAGAAACTCATGGATCTCCTAGGTCTATTATTGAAACCTCCTGCTTCAAAGACAGTGGGAGATAAGAGTCTGACAGTAAAGACACCTCAGGTCTGCATGCCACTAGAAAAAGAAGTTTTAATTTTATAGCTGATTCAGGCCGGGGGCAGTGGCTCATGCCCGTAATCCCAGCACTCTGGGAGACTGAGCCAGGTGGATTGCTTGAGCTCGCAATTCAAGAGCAGCATGAGCCCAAGAGTCTGAGGTTGCTGTGAGCTATGACACTATGGCACTCTACCCAGGGTGACATGGTGAGACTCTGTCTCAAAAAATAAAAAAATAAATTTATAGTTGGTTTTTACACCAAAGCAGGGTGTGCTTATACAATGGCTTTTTTTATACTTAAAAATGCTTATTATGACAAAAGACAAATAACAAAACTTATAACCACTTTCTAGGGTACAGTTTGTGTTTAGTATAATTACACTGCTATACCAAAATACTCCAGAAAGCTTTTCTTCTTGCAAAACTGAAATATCATACCCACTAAAACGTGCCCCATTCCCCTTCTCTCTAGCTCCTGGCAACCACAATTTTCTGTCTCTATGGATCACACTACTATAGATACCTCATCATAAGTGGAATTATACAGTGTTTTCTTCTTGTGACTGGCTTATTTTGCCTAGTATAATGTCCTAAGATTCATCCACATTATAGCATGTGTCAGAATTTCCTCCCTTTTAAAGGCTAAATAACATTCCATTGTTATTTACAGTTTGCGTATCTATTCATCCACTCATGGACACTTGGGCTGCTTTTACCTCTTGGCTGTAATGAAGGATGCTTCTATAAATATGGGTGTACAAATAACTCTTTGAGATCCTACTTTCAGTTCTTTTGAATATACACCCAGAAGTAGAATGGCACAATGGTTTTGATGCACCCATTTTGACGGGCCCTTTGGATGCAAGGAACACTATGATTCAGAGTTGGCAAAAGTTGACAAAAGAGACCCACCCAATGCAAAATCAGTGTTTCACTACTAAGTTATACACATGATAGACATCCCTGATCCTGATTCTATACTTAACCTCTCCTTAATTATGTAGATTTTACTTTCTGCTTTATTCATGTCAGTATTTTTTGAATTTTTACAAGTATGAATTAATTTCATAATAAAAAGGCAAAGATCTCTTTAAGTCTGTTAGAACTAAGTTTCAAAGGGTTTCTCAACTATTTCTTAAAACCATCAGTTCAAAAGAAATTTATAATATGAATATTGGTGAATGAATTTTACATATGCACCGTCATATGTATATGAAAATTTTCCTAATTGTTAGGAATTAAAGATTTCCTGTGCAATATGGAGCTGAGAGTAAGGACACATGAATTCCTCTTCCTCCTCTCCCTAAGCACCAACATAACACTGATTAATAAAACCCAGTGCAACCAAGAAGTTTTCAAAATAGCAGCAATATCTATCCCCTCAGTTATCAAATATAAGAGGAAATGAGTTAAATATTTAGTTGAGTAACTATAATTCTTTATTGCATGTAAAAAAGTAGAACCTTCATGATTTTAAAGGTGAAACTAAGTAACATGAGACGTAGATAATTCATTCAAGGTGCCTAAGTCATCTCTAAGAATGAGCAGACTTTCAGCTTAGAACAGCAAAAAGCCATTTAGCAGCCAAGGACAAGATTAGCACACAACCCCATCTCAGGTAGTTTGCCTGCCAGACGGTGCTGAATCCTTTCACCACCCCACCTCTGAATCCCACCTTGCTCCAACTCCATCACACAGGAAGTGAGCCCTAGGATGGAGAAAGGACATTCATTTGTTTACTTCCTAGTTATCAGGAAAACTGGAATTTTAATGGTCTGATTTGGAGCCACATCAACATGGTAGCAATAATAGGTACCTGAGTCACTAGAGTTCTAACAACATAGCTGGGTCAAAATTAAGACAGCCTCTTTAAAACACCATGTTCTCATCTATATTTTCCCAAGTCAACCTCAAGGACTCGGCCTGGGTCATTCCAAGCCACTGTGGATTCTGGGCATGAGTAACTGGCTTCAGAATATACTCGTTTTTCAAGTATCCTTGACTTTTGCTTTACAGCTAGAGGATTCGGTCTCCTCCGCAGCCTAATATTTCTGTTTGTTTACTTAGGTCTGTTCTCAAGTACCATAGACATTTACAAAGCGTACAGGGGTGATCTCTCCTTCTACACTCTAAGTGTTTTCAGACCAGAGGCTAAACCCACTATTTATTTTCTATTGCACCAACCAGCAGAGCTTAGTATAATGCTCTTCACGTGAGAGGTTTTTTAAAAATTTAAGATAGTCTCTTCTAGAAAGATTAGAGAGCCCTTTCCTGGAATGTCATAAAAAAGATGCATGAGTAGATGAGCACCCTTGAGATTGTGCCATATCTCTTCTCACTAAGGATCAGCCCTGATGGCACACCATTGAGAACAGTGGTGAAAAAATAGATTTAACCAACTTCTAAGGCTCTAATTTCTATCTTTATGCCAGCAGTCCTAATTCCTATTTTCAGCCCAGGCTGCTCTTTACAGCTACTATTGACTTTACTAGATATTATTAATCTGGATGCTTCAGAGGCCCTTTATACTCCCAAACTTTCCAAAGCTTAGCTCATTTCACTCCTAAAATACTGCTCTTGTAAGAGCTACATCTCTGCTTTGTTCACTGTTGGATGCCCAAGACCTAGAAGAGTGCCTGGCATACAGTGGATGCTCAACAAAGAGTTTGAATGAATTAATGAGGATGAATGAGTGAAGAAACTTTCTCAGGAAGCAGAGTCTCCCATTAAAGCCACGCAAGTTGCCAGAAAGTTCTCTAGCACTTGACAGTTAAGACCAAACCCTAGACTTTTTCCCATTGTGTCATCCCTCCAGCCTCTCTCTATTTTATCAAAACTCTCTCTCTGGTGCCTCATTCCTAGCAGCCCGTACACATGTTTCAAATCTACTACAGGTTGAGTATCCCTTATCCAAAATGCTTGGGATTTCAAATTTCAGGTTTTCTCAGATTTTGGAATATATGCATATACATAAGATATCTTGAAGATGGAACCCAACTCTAAACACAAAGTTTATTTATGTTTCATGTATACCTCATTCACATAGCTTGAATGTGATTTTATATAATATATTTGATCATCTTGTGCATGAAACAAAGTTTTAATTGCAATCTGTCACATGAGGTCAGGTGTAGAATCTTCCGCTTGTGGCATCATGTCAGTGCTCAAAAAGTTTTGAATTTTAGAGCATGGATTTTTGGATTTTTGATTTTCAGATTGGGGGTTCTCGGCCTGTATCATAAAACCAAATGCTCCTCATATAAGGTCCTGTTCCAGTGCAATTTCTCCAGCCCCAGCTCACACTGGGACTGTAATCTTGAATGCCCTAGAGCTCACAACTCACACCTCACTCTTCACTGCTCTGTATGTTTCTCAGGCAAGGGATGATTTGCTGAAATTTCTTCCCTATCCCCTGGAGAATACCTCTCTTTCTTACTATCACCTGATTACCCTTTATTTCCAGTTGCATCCTCGAAGTCTTATCCTGGGACACCCGTCCTCCAAGTGAGCTAAGCAAAGTGTTCTTCTTGTATGCTTTCATAATACCCTAGGCCAGGAATTTTTCCAAACATGTTTTTACATCTTGGCATACACAGAAGATGCTTAAGGGTAGATGAATAAGGCTGTGCATGGACACAGTAACTGACAGTATCTGTGTAGCAACATCTGGGCACAGATGCAACTCACTTGTTGCATCCTGCCATGACACGTAACAAATAAGCATGTCTTAGTCCTAATCACTACATTCACCCCACTATACTTGATTATTTGTGTTTGTCTCTCACTGGACCTGTAAACTCAAGGGTAAGAAATTTGTATTCTTATTTTTCATTTTTTAAATCTTCACACGGTAAAATTAGTTTTTGGGGGTAGACAGTTCCATAAACATTATCACATGTATAGATTTATAGAACCATGACCACAACTGGAATACAAAATAGTTCTATCACCCAAGGTGCAGCCAGACCCTCCTCCCTCCTCCAACCCCTAACCCTTGATGCCCACTGTTCTGTTCTCTATCACTATAGTTTGGTCTGTTTGAGAATGTCAAACAAATGGAATCACACAGTATATCACCATTTGAAACTGGCTTCTTTCCCTCAACACAATGCCTTTGACTTTCATCCAATTTGTTGTGTGCCTCAGTAATTGATTCCTTTTTATTGCTGAGTAGTATTCCATTGTGAGCATTTAACACAGTCTGTTTGTCCATTCATGCACTGAAGGATATTTGTGTTGTTTCAAGTCTGGGGTGATTGTGAGAGGGTTTCTGAAAATATTTGTGAAAGAGTTTTGTATGAACATAGGTTTCATTCCTCTGAGGCAAATACCTGGGAGTGGGATTGTATGGGTCTTAAGGCAAATGTACGTTGAGCTTTAAGAGAAACTGTCTCTTACATGGCTATACTATTTGGCTGGCAGATGTACTGGCAACGTATGATACTTCCAGTTGTTCCACATCCTTGCCAGCACTTGGCATGGCCAACGTTTTTATTTTAGTCCTTCTAGTAGGTGTGGCATGGCATCCTACTGTAACCTTCCCTTAATCTTTGTACTCCAGCACTTTGCACAGTGCTAAGTTCTCAATAAATACTTGTTGAACTGAGAAAAACTCATTTCATTTGTTTTTTATTTCGCTCTTAAACCCTACTAATAGGTCCCATTTTCATTATACTTTCTACCAAGCTTTGTGTTTAAAAAAAAAAAAAAATTGCATAAGACAGAAGTATTAAAATCCCTCTTATCCTCCTGTACTCATTTCTTTTCCTAAGCCCTAAATGGATCATTCTTCCTGTGAGAATCTTACTATAGCAATACAATCTATAAATCTGAGTCAAGCAAAGTGAACTTGAAGGGTTGCAAACAAGATTAATTTTGAAAGGCTCTACTCTCACTGCCACTGGTGCTAACAATAAGAATCACCATCAATAAGTAGACAATTAGATGAGCCAGATACTGTGTTAGGAGCTGTTCCTATTATAACTCACTTATCCCTCCAACTCTATAAGGTAGATATTATCATTTTACAGAAGCGAAGACAGGGTTTTAATGAAGCTAACAAACCTGCCCAAAGTCACACAACCAATAAATGAAGGCTCTAGGGTGCACATGCAGGTCAGGCTGGTTCCAGAAAAGCAGCTCTTGAGTCAACAGCAAAAGCAACAAAAACAATATCAAGTCCTTTTAATTTTGAAGAGTTATAAAACTTCAAGAAAGTAAATCTTTCTCTTATGATAGCTCCTTCAGATCAGCTGTGAGACACAGGGATGGAGGGGAACAGGGACCTCCAGTCTGAGAAACCTGAACTGCCATATTGGACGGCAGGCTACAGATTTTAGATCTTATTCCTGTGAAACCAGCAGCACGAGTGGGACTCATGTGAGCAATCTGGACTAACATTACTTGTAGCTCTATGATAATTATCCCCATCCCCTGAATCTTAATCCTTGTTTACATGATTCTATACTTGAGAGTGTCCTTCACTGGTGGCCTGAGCTGAAGTTATGATAATGGTTACTTTACATGTTGATTTGTAAAAATAAAATAGTATTTTATATATAAAAATGACATTAATAATCCACCAACCCAGATCATCTAATGACTACTAAATGACTACTAAGTGCTTCCAGGAATAACAAAGAATCTCAGTTTTTAGAGACATATCTAGCACTAATTCTAATAAAATAAGAAATCATCTGATCTCTCACTACAAACATAGAGTTAAAACTATGGCCCAAAAAACTGCTGAACTGAAATTCAGTCCTTTAGCGTTAGCATTTTGACTCAAAATATTTATCTTTTATTACTTCCTTCCAAACTCATAAACAATATGTTTTAGTAAACTTAACTACTGGATCTACTATATTTCTCTCAATCTTATTGACTGAGCAAGGTAAGAGACACAAATCCCAGGATCCTTCATCTTAAGAAGTCACTTTCCAGAGCCCAAATACGCAATCATTTTACCCTCAAGTATGAAATCAGAAGGGAAATGTGGGTACTAAAAAGAAAATTCATCCAATGAAATTATGTCAGAAGACAATAATACCTTTTAGGAATCATAATAGCTAGTTCTAAAATATGAGATTATTCTGTATATTTTAGTCCCATAGGATGACAATATTGATTTCTAAATTTTCATTGCTATGAACTGCGTAACAGAAAAGAAGTTTCTTTTGTACTTACCTGAAAACGGTTCTTAAAATATAGTGCTATGATGCAATTATCATCATGGAAAATTATGGCAACTCTAAAAAACATTTGGCTCCAAGTCCCAAGTAGTAAAAGGGAAATGATTTTTATTAATTTGGAGAGCTTCTGTTAGCCTATGACAATTCCTCTATACTTGGACCTGCATGTAATGTTCTTATCTCAATGCTTAAACACTCAATAATTACAAGATATACTGAAAGAATATCATTTATACAAATTCATAAGTGGCTTACAATACACAATGCCAGTGATTAATGAGAAAACATTAAATAGCAGAATGGCTGGAAACTTTCCAATCAGTATTTCAAAGTGTGTGCATCACTGATGAATTTTTCATACTTGAAAGTTAGACAACCCCAAGAAAGAATGACATATTTACATAAATCATAAGCCACTCAATAACAATTTGAACTTTCTGTAAAATTATGGTGTTTCTCAAAGGAGAAAAATGTATTTATCAAGACCATTGAACATAAAGAAACAAATACAAACCAATTTACATGTAACCAATATAGCATTTTCTGTTTAAAAATTAAAACTTTTCACCCTGACAGACACATTTCTCACTGAGAAGAGATCATTTTTGAATGAAAATGAACACAGCACAATTCAATTTTCCTTGCAAAAAGTACAATCAAAAGTCTACTGTGAATTATAGCTTATAATAATACCACATATATGAACAAGCAGTTAAAATCAGTTTCTCTTTTCCCAAAACAGCCTCTGCACGTTTATTCTTAAGGAAATAAGTAACCAAAGTAGTACATGGCTTTGTCCTTTCGTTTTATAGAATATTCCTGCCTCAAATCCAATATTCTTTTAAAATACTGGAATTAAATAAACAAAACTCAGAAGGACCTTATCATTTTCCATCAACAGCGTCGCTCTTGTATAATTCCGAAACATGGCTTTTAACCCTTGCCCAAATAAATTCACCCTACTGAAAAGCATGAGGTAATCTCAGAAACACTAACACCCCTGATATTTTTACTTGAAGACCATTACTCACTGGCAAATACGCTCTCCTTCATCCTCAGCCGCCCTGCCGAAGCCCCAGGGAATGGAGAGGGTCTGCCAATTTTCTCCTCCAAGGTCCTCCTCCATGGTAGGAAGCCAGAACAGCCCACTTTTTCCTGAGGATGGAAAGAAAGAATGCTCTACTTAATTCTTTTACAAGAATGACTGCATCTTAACAACTGCCATCCAAGAAGAATGAGAGAGGAAGGAGAAGAGGAATCGATGCTGAGAGGCCAATCGTATTTCATCACTCAGCTACTTGGAAACCAGATATGTTCAAACAATCACGTGCTCTGAGAGATTTGAGGATGCAAAGGAGGAGTGTCTCTATCTTTTGTAAATTATTAACAGGGATGTTTTTTCCGACCATGAGCAAAAGTTGCACAGGCTACTCATTTAAGGAAAAAAAAAAAAAAAAAAAATCCACTTTGGCATGGAGCATATAAATGGATAGTCAAGAAACAAGACCTCCAGGCACAGTTCTGTGCTGACCCCTCTGAATCAGGATGACCCAGTGCAGTTAGAATGGAAGCGCTATCACACTCGGAATGAAGCAGCACCTTATGGAGGTCTGCAGAGGCTGTAACTGCAGCTTTAGCATCTGCCTCTGACAAAAATGTGTTTGCTCCTCCCCATCTGAGAACTCACAATGGGACGGTTGGCACTCCGAGCTGCAGTGAGGCTGTCTGCAACAGTTCTCACATCCCTCCTAGAATTCGAAGTGCTGCTTAGCGTCTCTGTAGTTTTCCTGTATTTCATCCAAATTTGAGATTTAACACATCTACCTTAAAGCTATTTGAAAGTTACCAGCTTTAATGCCAGATTCTATCCAGTAATTTAAACTCAGTGGGAAAAAGCTGATCCAGAAATCTTTTCAAAAGCATTGGCTTTCTATGCTATAGATAGGGGATACTTGGGGAATACTCTTTTGGGTGATATGGAATATTTCCTTTTCTCTAGATCAGGATCTATCAACCTTGGCATTATTAAATATTTGGTCTGGATACTTTGTTGTGGAGGGCCAACCTATGTATTGTAAGATGTTTAGCGTCATTCTGGCCTCTACTCAATAGATGCCAGTAGTATCTCCCCAGCAGTGACAACCAAAAATGTCTCCAGACATCGCCAAATATACCCTGGGAAGAAGAATCAACCCCAGTTGAAACCACTGCTATATACCCATTTCAGTAAAGTGTTCAAAAGAGGAGGAATGTCATTTATATCTAAAATAGGTTCATGCCAAAAACAGACTGTAGGTAAACAGTCAAGGCTTTGCATGAAACATAGGACTTATGTGCCCAAGTACAGGTGGCCAATTCAATTTGTCACAATGGAAACACATTTAACGCGGGAAAATAACAACTCTCCAGTGACATCTGCCAAACCTCTCACTGCCATAGTTTCCAAGTTCCCAAAACCTGCTATTTGGAATATGTTCATTTTTCTCCTTGGTCTCATATTTTTTATTTCACCTTGGTTTCTGTCAACCCATTGCAAGAAGGGTTTGTTCTGACAAACTATTCCTAGATGATCTTTGACAGCAAAACCAACCCAGGCAGAGATAATGAGGACATAAATCCTTTGCCCAATTTTGTAACCTTAACCAACCCAACTAGGATGCTTCCCTGAGAGCCTTAGATTAGTGCAAAAAAAAGAGTGGAAAAAAGTCTTTTCAATTAAATACACTAACAGCAGTCGGTTAAATTCAACACTGAGAAAATTAGGTAGATGATTTCAAAAGCAAAAGCGCAGTTCAGCAAGTCCACGGGTGATGGTGTCTCATTAAGGAGAACCGTGTGCTGGAGGGAGACATGGAGCAGACAGCAAGTTGTCTAGGGAGTAAGTGTGATCAAAAGGAAGGCAAGATCCTCAAGTGGTAAACTGTGTCAGCATGGCTTTCTGTCCCCTCCGGAGATTACTTTGGAGATTAGTTTTAGAGGGCATAGTTACCAAAGGGCTGGGGTTTGAGCTTTGAGGTTCCTATAAGAAAGGGTATTGAATGGGCAGGAAAGAGGTGCTGTGGCCCATTTCCTTTGGGATAGGAAGGGGGGAAAGAATTTTTAACAAAGCAGAATGGTCTTCTGAGATAAGTGAACTGTGTCCCCTGCTAAGGACTGGATTACAGGAGGAGGTAGCGGACTACCTTGGGAAATGGACAGTGTGGCCTGGATAAAGGAGGACTCTCCACTTCAGAGCTGAATTCTGGAAGCAAGAGCTTCAAGAAAGAAAGACTCTTAATTCTAGCGTATTTCCCAGGTATATCCCTTGGCTATAGGTTGGAAGTTTTTCATTTTCTTTTTTTTTACTTGGAAATGTACATTTCATAATAATGTTGAAAGCTACCCACTGGATTACTGCTTTTTCCATCATGGCTGGTTACACCTATCAAATGGGCCTACATTGTTTTTCACCCTACCTTCTTCCCCTGCTACCCTTATTTACCCTTCACCTTTGGGCCCTGTATCCCAAAAAAAGGGTTAGAGGCAGTTAAATCAGGTCGAGGTCCAATATCACCGGCTCATTAACCAAGAA
>CAUYPK010103852.1:0-20458 GCA_963574355.1 Loris lydekkerianus
CATTAACAAGAAAATACAAAAAATGATCTCTTGGTTTTTGAATAGTCCACTTCGTTACACACAGTATTTTCTGTTCTGACATTTTCTCAAATTCAAAAGATATTTACTTCCTAAGAACACGACAAACAGAATCTTCCTTTCAAACCAGTCATTCTGTTTCCATGGTAACATTCCGGGATTCCTTGGCTACCATAAGTCGCATTAGCTGACTGTGGAATTTCTCAATCTTCTTAATATCTTGAGCTTGGTCCGTTCTATACATCAAACAAACTAAATCATCTGTAACTTTCATACACAAACTTCCATCCGAATGCCTGTGTTTGAGAACCACACGTGCCTTCATGGGGTCGGAGAGATAGAGCATCTCAGCTGCATGGCTGAACTCCTCCCAAGTCTGGTACTGTGGCATCTCAGCTCAGGGCGCAACAGGAGAGGGGAAAGACCACGAGACTAGGCCCACCTACTATCCACCTCCCGCGCCCGCCGATCTGTAACCACTTTTGATGAAAATGTTTATAAAAGTATATGAAACATACTCTACAGCTTTTAAAAACAAATGCACAGAAGAAAATCTAGCATAGCTACATGATTTTTGATATTTTTAACACTGATGCACAATGAATAAAATGTGAGTTTCCCACTAATGTAAATTGTTCTTATCTTGTTCCAGATTGTAATTAACAGGTGAAAATAATGTACTGTTTGGGTAATGCAGTGGAATAACTACTTCAGCAAACTCTTTTTCCTGAGAATCTAAATTTTCAATGTTTTTCAGAATATTGTTCTCAATGTCACTGTTTTGTGTTCTGTTCTTTTCCTTTTAACTATAAAAATGTTAATAATAAAAAGTATATTGGAGTAAAATTTGAAGCCATACTTTTAAATCCTAAATAACTGTTCATAAAATTTTATCCAATATTTTTCTTTGGCTATGGCCCTTTTCTAGGCCAATTGAACACACAGAGATGTTTTGTTTAGATTTAGATTGACTACAATACATGCTATATCAAAATAAATAATCTGCGTGTGAGGATTGTAGAGAATGAAATGCACATGTGTGTACCTATTTTCAAGGAAAACGGAAATAGTGGATAAAAACATAATTTCAAAAGAGTTGATCATTTCCAAGCAAACTAGACTTTCCAAATTCTGAAAGTAAACATAGTTTCTCTACATTAAATTTATTGCTTAATATATGTCTCCAGGGTGCAGAATCATCCCATACAAATCCTGTCTTTATTATTTGTCACCTATTTAAGTAAGAGTATAATCACACATTACATATATACTCATTGCTGAACATAGATGGACTGCACTTGCTCACACTTTAGCCTGGGCAAGCTTGCCCCCTACAGACTGCAACATGTACTAGGATAGAGTTTTCAATGCAACTTCTCAATTGCATACTTATCCACAAAGCTAAATGCTAATATAGATGTCATTATTTTCATATTTTTCCCAACAGTAATTCTTCATCTAGCTTTCCTACTTTCACCAGACAACTTCCTTCTGTGGCCATTTGCAAAGCTCTTAGGAAAGGCCAATCTGCTGTTACTACCTCATGGTGATCTTTACTTACACTAGGGTGTAATGCAGAATTCCATTGTCAAGTACTGTAATTCCTCAGCCATTTTAGGGGCATCCTTGCACTCAGTAGTAGAGACACATCTCAAAAATGGCCAGCACCATCACAAATGGATGAGGAGTACCACCCCAGATTTTCCATTCCAAACCTTTTCTCCCCTTGCCCATACTTTGGTCACTGGACTTGTGTTGATGAGCTCATCAACAGTTTCTTAAAAGGTTCATACATTGAAAATGATGCAGAAACAGCCAAGAAACCAAAGGAAAACTAAGATGAATCCAATTTTTCAGAAGTGGGTGATTTATTAGAGAATTTATGAGCAGGTGCATGGTCATGGTTGCCAACAAGACAAGTGGACCTCCATGCTGTTACACCCCAGGTTACATAATATAAAGAAAAGAGTGTACATGCTAATGTGTGGGAGAATTAAAGCTAGCCTTCCTGGAAAAGAGAAAAATGCCTATTCTATGAGGAACCATGTGTAATTTGTGTGATAATATCACGGTTAGTTTGACTTAATGACCTCATTTATGGTAATATGTGCTCATACAGAATGAATAGTTGATAAACATGTGAGGGGCATTCCAAGAACAGGGGTTAATCAGAAGTCAATACAGCATATTAGAATCCAAGAGGGAAGTGCTTTTGTCTCTGCAAAGCTTTCTCTCCAGTAGTACCATGGAGGCCTTTGTTGTTCGGGGTAGCTCAATGGAAACTCAGCCAGGTTCCTTGGATTCACTGTGTTGTCAAACATAGGCTACTGAACTTCTACAAGTTCTCATTGTGCCTAAATTTATTTTTTTTCCCTCTCTACAGGAAAATCTCCAGGAATTTTAAACATCATCACACACTAACACTAACCATGACCTACTCATCAATTAAAAGTGGAGGCCATGAGATGTGAAGCAAATGTTAAGGGAACAGAGAACATGGCAGATCAGGAGTGTGTGTGTGTGTGTGTGTGTGTGTGTGTGTGTGCTACCTCGTCACTGAAATATTACTTTTTTTTTATTAGTTTGTATTAAATCATAACTGTGTACATTGATGAAATCTTACTTTAAAGAACACATCACCCATTATGTCTAATGTAGGTTAACAGGAAGAGAGATGTGTTTGCCCATAGGCAGATCAGAAGTGTGGAGAAAGGAGGCCCTGGGAATGGGATGTAGATGGCTGCTGGGTTGTTGTGCAGGGGAGATGAAATGGTAGAATTATCAGGTTTCTGGCTGCAATGCTGGGTCATCCTATTGGAAGGTAGCTTTCTGCAAGCTATTGAGTAGATGTAGAAGGGAGGCTTACTTCCTACCACAATTTATTCCAAAGATTCCTCAGGAAGCCAAGCTTATTCTGATGTTTCTCAGGAAGCCAAGCTTATTCTGATGTTTCTCACTACTAATGTAGGGCTAGTTGCCTACATTAGTGATGGGGATGCCAGGGGAATTCCATGGCTAGATGGGCAGTTGGGCTGCCCAGCTTTGGATCCCAATGTACATACTTGAGACGAACATGTTTTGGCTGTGAATCACCATTCTGCTGCTTTGCAGACACTGCCAATCAACCACACAATACTTAGCCCATTGCCAGTTAGCAGTGACATGTGTTCCAGGTGGCTTCTGAGAAGGATCTCGGGGCCTCACGCATTCCTAGTGGATTCTTCCTCACCAGACCTCAGAATATTCCATGTAAATGAGAAGGCAAAGTCTCACCACTAATTACCCTGATAAAACCATGTTTACTAACCACAGATAGCAACTTGGGTGACCACCTTCTAAGTGGTGGAAGAGGTAGTTCTTTGCAAACTGCCTTGCTTAGAATTTTGAAGACATTAGTATGATCTCTGTGGCAGCAATTCCAGTGCAGCTGTGGTAGGCAGAAGGCAAGGCACTTAGGCTTCCTAATATACCCTCTTCACCTTCCAGTACAGCTGTGCTTGGCTAGGGAACTAGACAAGCATAGATAACTCAGGTGGGACCTTGGTTAGTGGTGGTTCTAGAGTTTAGGATGGAGCCAGCTGGAACAAAAATGCCAGGGTGGGGAAGCCCCCTCTGTGCAAGTCACTTTGCTCTTTGGGCTTCTGTTACCTCATCTGGAATATGTATGAGTGATGAGACTGTTGCAAAGGTCTCACAGGTTTGTGATGAAGTTCAAGAAAGGATAGAAATTTGAGAGTGTTTATGCCTTTCTCTTCCTCTGTTGCATGATGGGGGAGATCAATGATAACAGTTATTCAAAACTTAGTCCTCAGGAGACACAGTGTGGTAGATAGAGATCTCATTGCAATTTTCAGATGATGAGCAGTTTCAGGGAGGACAGGTTGCATGTTCAAGGCAACACATCAAGTGTATGTTGGAGCTGGGAGTGAATCTAGAATCACAGTTGACTGGAGGTGGCAGTACCATTGTACCACCTGACTCAGGACAGTTATCTAGGGTACAATGTGAGGTGGCTGGATTGTAACTAAGTGAGGAGAGGATAGTCTCATTGACCTTGTCTGTGACCCTGGCTTGTGTGGGACTCCTGCAGTAGACTGCCCAGAGATCCACAAATGAGGTAGCATAGGCAGAAGCACGAGTTTTATGGCAGTATAGGACATCAGGGAGTCAGATGACAGAAACACCTTCCTTTTAGCTGGAAATCTCCATATCAATAAAGTAGGGACCTTTCTCCCCAATTCTTTATCTCTGTTGGGACAGTGACTGAAATGCCTTCATCAGAGAAATCAGACCAAGGGCTTGAAAAGATTGGGCTCAGTAGATTGGGGAAGGGTGCAGCTAGGGACCCAATGATATTGTGACTGGTTGAAATCCCACCATAGAGATACCTAGAGGGCACTTGGTGATGAAAGCTCAGGGAAAAAGAGGGACAGAATTGGGAAAGGCAGTTGAGGGTCTTTGGCTGCTCCCACAAGAAGACCTGAATAGAAGACTCTAGGATAGAGGAATTCATGAACTTTCAGGGACAGGCCTCGGGTAGGCACCTGAGGATGGGTGCTCATCACCTTTACAACATCAATGACACAGAGTGTCATCCTTTTCCTGGCCACATTCTTCAGTGACCTGGTGATGCTGAACATTACCATGGAGGATTATGTGAATGTGAGGGAACCTCTGTAGGCATCTCAGGAACCATGATTATGAGGCTTGAGAGGATAGAGCCCTGCACTGACCACTTAAATCTCAGCACTCAGCAAACCTCTCATGAGAGCCTTACAGCTGCCCCTGTGAGCTGGGGCATCAGGCCCCCATGCCCTTTATGTCATGAGGGCTCCATATCAGTTGTTCATTTTTTTCACGGAGGCCTCACAACAGTTCCCCATCTCTGCTCCCTGAGTGGTGGAAGTTACAGATATTTTTGAAGTTCTGATGGAACTAGACTAGCTTCATCCTCAAGTGGTGACCATGAGAGAAGAATGAAATTGGGCCCCTCCATGGTCACACAACTCTTAAGTGGCTGAACACTTTGTTTGTGTTTATGACTTCAGTGTCCTTATCTATCATCACAGTTCAAATAGAAGGCCCCTGAGCCTCAGCTGCCATGCATCCTCCTTCATTAAGAGCACAATATAGATATAAATGCCGTTCAGGCTCCCCTGCCCTGGGTAGGCCTGGTAATAGTGCAACATGGGTGGGGCTTGTCATGGGCAAGGGAGCCTCTCTGACGGACTTTCAGTGTCTGCCTTCCAGGGAAATGTGTTCAATGTTATAAAAAAGAGGTTTGTAGTATGGACTTTTACTTTGGGGTGACCATGGAGATGTAGAAATCAGAGGCTTCCTGGCAGGACATCCTAGGCAACATCCTGTGCATTTTACAATTCTTTGAAGAGTTTAACAGACAGAAAAGGAGAAGACTCATTTCAAAAAAAGTTGCAGATGGGGACTTAAGTCAAGCACAAATTTCGAGAGAAGGTGCTGTTTATATCCAACCGTGAGAATAGGTTGGTCAGCGTTAGATTTGGAGGGGAGGAAGAACCCTTGAAAGGTTCTTCCCCAGGATCCAGTCTTTGCTTCCTCCCTTTCCCACAGACCCTGTTCATCATTTCCCATCCAGACCCTATCAGTATCCTGTCCTATTCTCTGCTTCCAAGAGGTCAAAATTCTGCAAAAGAGGGGTATGGCACATCTCTTGGTGACGGATATGATTAAGAGTAACTCTACATAAAAATGCAAACATTGTAACCTAATTCTTTGTACCCTCTAATTAAACTAAAACAATAAAAGAAGTTGATTGATTTTTTAAAAAATCACCAGAAGATTTACTTGTTCCATAAGGCTGCAAGCAATTATCATCTTCAGCCTGAGGAGGAATTTTAGGTCTGCTTCTAGTCCTTGAAGTAGCTCAGTCAGAATGACAGATGGCAGACTACTGGATTAGGAGAGGACACAGAGAAGAGAGGCACATACAAGAGCCTTGGGGCTATGGATCCCTGGCCAATATCAAGCCCTGTTGCATGGTGATTTCTGGGAAATCAGGTCTCCAAATGCTGGGCAGGCAATAAGAGGGGGGACCTGAAGTGTGGATCCTAGTAGCCTCACAGCTGCCTCTCTGTCCTGCTGCCACCACATATGGGGAAATCTGAAGCCTCTATTTCAGTACTCCAGGAGCACCCTCAAATCCCAGGAGAGCAGGCCATGTGAAATCTCAGGGGTGAATCAGTGCCTGGAAGGAAAATGCAGAGTACATCAGAGGTCATTGAAATTTGGGGTAAGTGTGGCTTCTAGGCGTCAGATAGCAACCTGGGCTCCCAGCTCCACTGTCCACCAGCCCTGTGATGGAGGTGAGGGCCTCACTGCTCTGACACTTGAGGCACAATTCTCATAAATTTAGTGTGCCCTTCCAATCTCTTTCATCTATACTCTTCATAGTTCACAGCAACCCCAAACACTTGGGCTCAAGAGACCCTCTTGCCTCAGCCTCCCAGGTAGCTAGGACTACAGGCATCCACCTACCATCACACTGGGGTAGCTTGTTATTTTTTTCTTTTTGTTTTCTTGAGACAGTCTCACTATATTGTGCTTTAGTAGAGTGCCATGGCATCACAGCTCACAGCAACCTTAAACTCTGGGGCTTAAGCGATTCTCTTGCCTCAACCACCCAATTCGCTGGGACTACAGTCACCTGCCAAAATGCCCCGCTATTTTTTGGTTGGAGTTGTCATTATTGTTTGGCAGGCCTGGGCTGGGTTTGAATCTACCAGGTCTGGTGTATGTGGCCAGCGTCCTAGCCCCTGAGCTACAGGTGCTGAGCCTGGGGTAGCTTTTTCTGTCTTTAGTAGAAACAAGTTCTCACTATGCTCAGGCTGGTCTTGAACTCTTGAGTTCAACCAATCCACCTGCCTTGGCCTCCCATAGTGCTAGGATTACAGGTGTGAGCTTCCACTTCTGGCCAAGGTTTGTCTTTAGAAACTTTATAGGGTGAGGTTCCTCAGCCACTCTCCTGTCTTTTCCTGGTCCTAAGTTTTGCTACTGTGTGGCAAAGACCCAGAGTGGCCACAATAGGCATGGATCTTGGAAAATCTAGTGAATCACTTTCTGGCTCTTCTCCAAAAGGAGCCTGTGATATAGGACTAGAACATGTCTGGAGAGCATGAGGACCCCCTGGGGGTTAGAGGAATCTCCTGGTTTATCTTCCATGTAAAAAGCCAAGTTCTTGAGATCTTAACATTTTATTCCTCCAACCCCAGTTCTTCTCATTTATTGGAGACATGCCAATTTTATGCTGGTATTGAAGGGAAAAGACATTGATGATTCTTCTTGCTTTCTGGATTTTCTCACACTTGTAAAAGGAGAAAGATTCCCCCCAAATAACTAAAACAGACCCCAGTGAGGTGCTGCAAAAAACTGAAAAGCAAAATGCACACAGAGAGGCACAGTGCAGAGTCTCCTGGGACAAGGCAGATCAACGAGCAGGATAGATGTGGGCAGATGTGTCAACTGAGAGGATGGCCTGACTTAATCTTGAGTCACACCTGTCTGTGTTTCTGTCAGCGTTGCCTCTCCCTGGGTTTGTCAGCTAGGAAAGATTTTTTCACTTATTTCAGATCAATTGTTTTAACCATAAAATAAATATTAGTATTAGAGTTTGAAAAATAAAATATTTTCATGAGAACAGTGGATCTCAGAAAAATGCGGTCATATGTTTTACTTGTTAAAAATTCTTACTTACCATTATTCTTCTTAGAGTGTGTGTAATAAGCTTCTCAACTATGTTTTTTAATTGAAGGTAATTATGGAATTGTAGAGCATAACTTTGGAAATGCAGCCTGGAAAAGAAAATAAGGCTCACCACCCATAGCACAGTGGTTATGGGGATAGCCACATACACTGAGGGTGGTGAGTTCAAACCCAGCCTGGACCAGCTAAACAACAATGACAACTGCAGCAAAAAATAGGTATTGGGGTGGGCGCCTGTAGTCCCAGCTACTTAGGAGGCTGAGACAAGAGAATCACTTAAGCCCAAGGGTTTGAGGTTGCTGTGAGCTGCAATGCCACAGCACTCTACTGAGAGTGACATAGTGAGACTCTATCTCAAAAAAAAAAAAAAAAGAAAGAAAGAAAGACAGGAAAAAAAAATTGTAGAAAACTAAATAGATTTCCATAAGAAAGTAAGGTAGAAAAATTGCTAAAATACAAAGATCTCAAAAACATTCGTTCCCTCTTTTTTCCAGGGTGAAGAATTTTTTAGTGGATATCACTCCACTGAGTTTTGTATCCTGTTGTCTGGATGTTGGAGTTTAATGATAAATGTTAGGAAACAGCATTTGCCAACTCCTAAATGTGTTTACTAAATGATTTGTTATCATGCAAATAATAGTTAAATAGCCTACTTATTATATAAAAGGAATAGACACTTTTACTTTTACTGTTGAGTTACAAAATTTTAGTACTTTGCAATTTCTGCAATATTGTGATAGATGGACACATTACATTTCTTCCCATGATTTCTGGCTCTCAACTTTTGTGAGCTTTGTTGTTTCCTAAGTAACTGGAGCAACAAGAATATGCTTCATTAGATTATTTGGTCTTTTGTCTTTGGTTTTTGAGGCAGCTTAAGCAGTTAAGGTGAAAGATAGTCTTTCGTTATCTACAATAAGCTCTTTAAAACACTTGAGCTTTTGTTAAATGAGATTTTTTTGAAATACCCTAGAAACCACTTCATGGGAGGCTAGTTGACAGAGGAACCAGCCACATGTCCAGAGGGATAAAGTTTTCACTCTCTCCTTTCACTCTGGGGAGCAGAAAGAGGCTTTCAGTTAAGTTGATTACAATGAATTATGGCTTAAGTATATGAATGAAATGAACCTTCGATAAAAACCCAAAATAATGGGGGTTAGGAAACTTCCAGATAGCCAAACACATGGAGATTTGTAGGAAATGGCAACCCTGGGAAGAATATGAACACTCTGTACCCCACCCCCATCTCTAAGCAAATAGTGTTGGAATTGAACTGGGTTGGAGGACACCCAGCTGGTGTCTCCTGCAAAATTGATTTCTTGCTTGTTGATAGTGAGAGGAGATACCCAAGAAGGATGAGGTCTAGGAGAACAGGCCTTCTCAAGGAGACCACAAGGGTACACCTGCAGGGTCCTATCCATGGTGACTCAGCTCTTGGGAATTTGTAGAGAGAAAGAGCGTCAAACACCATGGCTATAAGAGGAAGGGTTTTATTTCAGCCAGTGGAGCAAATGGCATAGAAGAATTCAAAGAATTAAAAGGGAATTCAAGAACTCCCTTTTTATCTCCAGTGAAAAAGTTCAAACCCACAGGTACCTTTCTTATTGGTCAGTTGAATCAAGTGGGACAAGCTGTTCCAGCACCCACAGAACTACAGGATTTCACAGAAGTGGAAATTTCCAGGTCCCAGAAAGTTGAGTCTACTATTTCCTAAGAGCTGAATCATCCTGGAGAGGACCCTGCTGGTGTATACTTGGGGTCTCCTTGAGAAGACCTCAGTTCTCTTAGACCTCACCCTTCCTGGGACCCTCACCCTTTCTCTCTACCAGGTGGAATACTTCAGTATTCCACTTTCAGTACTTAATAATAAATCCAGTCTGATTTTTTTCTTTTTGAGACAGAGTCTCACTCAGTAGAGTGCCATGGGGTCACAGCTCACAGCAATCTCAATCTCTTGTGCTTCAGCAATTCTCTTGTCTCAACCTCCCAATTAGCTGTGACGACAGGCGCCCGCCACAATGCCGGGCTGCTTTTTTATTGTTATTGCCATTGTTATTGTTGTTTAGCTGGCCCAGGCTGAGTTCTAACCTGCCAGCCAGTGCCATAACCACTGCCATAACCACTGTCCTGTGGGTGCTGTGCCCCAGTCTGATTATTAATAAGAAAACAGAGGATTTAAAAATACTATAAAGCAGTTGAATCTAACAGAGGTATAGACACACAGAACAAAAATAGAATATGCAATCAGGTTAGAAATTCATCAGAAATTCTCCCAGAAAGAACACCTTTAGGCCTCAAAATAAGTCTTAACCAATTTTAAAAACTGAAATTTTATAAACTTACTTTTGACCAAAATGGAATAAAATTACAAATCAATAACGGAATAAAAATAGAAGACAATTTACAAGTACATGGAAAAAAACAACATACTCTTGAACATGCTCTTGTTCAAGGGTTGACAGACTTGATGTTGTGAAGATGTTCATACTCCTTTGGTGCCCTACTCCTTTGAGCCACAGGTGCCTCCCCGTGTCTGAAATTATTTATAGATTCATTGCAATCTGCTTCAATTTCCCAATTTTATTTTTTACAAAAATAAAAACAGCAGCCCCCCAAATAATAAGGAATCTCAAGGTACCACAAAGATAAAAACAATCATCAAAAAGAGGAACAATGGGCCCAGTGCAGTGGGTCATGCCTGTAATCCTGGCACTTTAGGAGGCAAAGATGGGTGGATGGCATGAGGTCAGGTTTTCTAGACTAGCTTGAGCAAGTGTGAGACCCCATCTCAACTAAAAATAGAAAAAACTAGACAGGCACTGTGGTCAGTGCCTATACGTCCCAGCTACTCAAGGAGGCTGAGGGAAGATGATAACTTGAATGCAAGAGTTTGAGGTTGCTGTGAGTTATGATGCCATGCAACTCTACCCAGAGTGACAGAGTGAGACTTCATCTCAGAAAAAAGTGAGAGAGAAAGAGAGAGAGAGAGAGAGAGAGAAACAATGTTATAGGCACTGTACTTCCTGATTTAAAAACATTAAAAAGCTACAGTAATCATGCAGTGCCTGTGGCTCAGTGGGTAGGGCACTGGCTTCATATACCAAGGGTGGCGGGTTCAAACCCGGCCCCCGCCAAACTGCAACAAAAAAATAGCCAGGCATTGTGGTGGGTGCCTGTAGTCCCAGCTACTTGGGAGCTGGAGGTTGCTGTGAGCTGTGATGTCACAGCACTCTATGGAGGGCAACGAAGAGACTCTGTCTCTAAAATAAAAAAAAAAAAAAAGCTACGTCAATCAAAGTTGTTTTCTATGGGCAGAAAGGCAGATAACTGGACCAATGAATCAGAATAAAAGTGACAAATTCTTGCATATATTGTCCAATAAAGTTATTTACACACCCATATTTATTGCACCTTTATTCACAAAAAACAAAAGATGGAAGTAACCCAAACTGCCCTTAGCACATTAAGGCAATAAATACAATTTGAAACATAAAGATAATGGATTATTTCTTAGTTTTTAAAAATGAGGTTATCTTATGATATATACAACATAGGTATACACTGATGACATTATGCATAATGAAATGTCCATCTCAAAAACACAGATGCTGTATGATTATATATATATATATATAAATATATGTATATATATAATATATATGATTATATATATATATATATATATATATGATATTTCTAATGTAGTTACACTGTTAGAAAACAAAATGGTGTGTGTCAGGGCTTATGAAATTTGGAAAATGGGTAGTTTCATATGTATCTAACTTTAGTCTTACTGAAAGAGGCTACTCAGGAAATCTAAGGTCTAAGAGAACAGAGGTCTGCTCAAGGAGACCCCAAAGACACTGCAAGGTCCTCCCTGTGGTGACTCAGCTCTTAGAAATTTGTAGAAACTTAACTTCTGCCTGGAAACTTCTGCTTGCTTCCACTTCTGTAAAAGCCTGTGGTTTTGTAAAAACCTGAGCCCACTTCTTCAGCTTAATTCACACTGACCAATGAGAAAGGTACCTGCAGGCCAGAATTTTGGACTAAGGACAAAAAAGAGAAGACTGAGCCAGTGGGGGAGTACAGATATTTTAGATTCTTGTCTGCCTTCACTCCACCACGTGGAATAAAGTCCTTCCTCTTTTAAACATGGTATTTGGGTGTTCTTTCTCTCCATTGGGCCTGGTCTTCCTGCAACATTACAAAATGCATACGTTCCAGATATGCTGTATAACAAGGTAAATATAGTTAACATGACTGATGTGAATAATTAAAAGTATTTAAAATTGTGAATCTTATGTTATTTGTTTTTATAATAAATAGAATAGAAAAATCTTAAAGAGATACACAGTTATTAAGCTTTTTAAAACCTGTCCTCAAATTACAAAAGTATTTATCTCACACAAATGTAGTACATATTTATCAATAAATAGATGCTGAAATTGCAACAATTTCAATGGCTACTCACCTAGACAGAATAAAACAACTATTGAACCTAAAAAGAAAACAATACGTGAGTTACAAATAAAATAGAGGTAATTTTCATTCATATAGGTAAAAAAATGGAGAATTATATTGGATATTGATAAATGGCTGATTCATAGTTTAATTTTGACTTATACTGAGTTACAATGTTTAGAGTTGAATACTATTGCATAAAATTATAATGTATAGGTATAAAACTAAAAGACTATTAACTGAATGTAGGAAAAGGATTCAACACATACAGACAATGCAGAAAACATGTCCCACTTGAAGGAACAAAATAAATCTCCAGGAATCAACCCTTAAGAAATGGAGAGCTTTACATTATCAAAATATTCAAAATAATCAATAATCCTCTTTAAAATATGCTCCATAAGCAAAAGCAAGACAGACAACAAAATCACCAAAATTATTCCTGGGAAAACTGAGATATTAACAAAGAGAAAAAACATTAGAGGGCGGTGCCTGTGGTTCACTGGGTAGGGTGCTGGCCCCATATACCGAGGGTGGCGGGTTCAACCCTGGCCCTGGTCAAACTGCAACAACAAAGAAATAGCTGGGTGCTTTGGCAGGTGCCTGTATTCCCAGCTATTAAAGAGGTGAGGCAAGAGAATCACCTAAGCCCAGGAGTTGGAGGTTGCTGTGAGCTGTGACACCTTGGCACTCTACTGAGGGTGATAAAGTCAGACTCTGTCTCTAAAAATAGAAACTATACAAGAATCCAACAGAAATTGTGGAGCTAAAGAATAGCTGAGTTGAAAAATTTACTGAAGAGGCGTAACACTAGACTTAATGAAGCAGGATAATAGGAAACATTATGCCATTATTTATAAATATTAACTTGTGAAAGCAAAATTTAACAAGGGAAACAATTAAGAATGGAGTATAGAACTTACTAGACACAATTCAGTGCATCAAATATTTAAGAATGGAGTCCTAGAAGAAGAATATAAGGGGAAAGTGGCAGAGAAGTTATTTGGGAAACAAAAGAGCTGAGAACTTTTCATATTTCAAAGCAACAAAACAAACAAAAAATACCACTGACTAAGAATGCTTGATCTAGGAAAATTTTAATTCATAAACTAGAGAAAAAAATAACATCTTTCCAAGAAAACAAAAGTTGATGGTGTTCTTTACCACTAGAAAACCCTTACAAGAAAGGATAAAGGGAATCCACTATGAAATAATGCTGGCCAACATTACAAAAAACACAATGTAGGATAATACTTAAAAATAAACATATCTTACATCAAGCACATGAAGTAAATCCAGTGTGAGTTCAAAATGACTTACTTTTCTTCCAGAGGCTTAAGAAATCTGGACCCCCCTGGGTTACTCACAGAGATAGGCTTTTTTGGAGTTGTAAAATTCCTTAGGCCTTTTCTCTGAGGCAGTACACCCTGTTAAGCCTGAGATCCAAGGGCGTGCAGCCCTTCCTCAGAGATATGGGCTAGAGGGTTGACATATGTTAATAACATATTGTCAGAGGTCTATAGATATTCTGCCCTGAAGGAAGGACACAGTCATTACTTCATACTGGGTAAACTGAGCGAATACTTGAAGATATTCAATTCCCCTCTGGCTAATTTTGCCCTTGTGATGTTCCTTTAGATACCTGCTCAGAAATTAGTCACTGTTTAGAAGAAGAGATTTACTACAAAATTGATTGTATTGATATGTAAAAAAGAAAGTAAGACAATGAGGAAACTAATAGATAAGGGATTAAGTGTGTACCTGACTGAAAAACTATAAAACCTAAACTTGGAATAAAGAACTTTGCTATATGCCATAACACGGTATATAGTCTGTTTCTTGACTTAATAATTACAGGAGCGAGTTTACACCTATGGCGAAGCTGCTGTTCGTTCGTGTCTCAGGTCACGAAACAGTTATTGTTAGCTTTGGTGCCTGTACCTTGGTCCTGTTCCCCTAAGGACTTGGAGAGTCTGATGCAACCCTGGGCTTCAACTGTCAGGCCAAAGAGCAATAAGCAATAAGTACTGTTCTTTCCCTCAAAATGTGTATGCAATCCAAAGCTCTATTCATCTATTATTTAGAATGGAAAGGTTTATAGATTCATCCACTTACTCTTCAGTATGTGAAATCTCTTTATAGCAGACAATTTCCTCCTAATTCATAATCTAAAAGCTATTCATGAAAGCATCTGTTTTTGTCATTAAGGATGGGGTGGGGCCAGGCATGGTAGCTTATGCCTGTAATCCTAGCACTGTGAGAGGCCTCAGTGGGAAGATTCCTTGAGTTCAAGAGTTTGAGACCAGGTTGAGCAAGAGTGAGACCCTGTCTCTACTAAAAACAGAAAAATTAGCTGGGCATTGTGGCAGGTACCTGTAGTCCCCGCTACTCAGGAGGCAGAGGCAGGAGGATTGCTTGAGCCCAGGAGTCTGAGGTTGCTGTCAGCTAGGCTGAGCCCATGACATTCTAGCCTGAGGCAACAGAGTGAGACTCTGTCTCCCCTCCCCCCCCAAAAAAAAAAACCAACAAAAAAGGATGGGGCTATATGTAGAACTGCAAGACCAAGAGTTTATCTACACTCAGATCAGTAGATCAACTCTTCTTGGGACCACATCAATCCCTATTGAAAATACATGAGATAGGATTGGTACCTGTAGCACAGTGGTTACAGTGCCAGCCACATACACTAAGGTTGGTGGGTTCAAACCTGGCCCAGGCCAGCTAAACAACAATGACAACTGCAACAAAAAATAGCCGGGCATTGGGGCGGATGCCTGTAGTCCCAGCTACGGAGGCTGAGGCAAGAGAATCACTTAAGCCCAGAAGTTTGAGGTTGCTGTGAGCTATGATGCCATGACACTCTACACGGCACTCTACCGAGATACAGTGAGACTTTGTCAAAAAAAAAAAAAAAAAAGAAAGAAAGAAAGAAAACACATGAGATAGCCTCTGCCCTGTCAGAGCAAGGCTTCTCTGCCTCATGTAGATAAGAGTCACTCCTGTATTCCCAACAGGCAATGGAGGAACTAGAGCCCAGGGAGCAAAATGGAATATACTCCTTACTGTTTCCTTCCTTCCTCTGCCCAGTGAGTTTCTGACTCAGCTTAGGTTAAAACCATATCTTTGGCCTGGCCCAGTTTACCTCTGTGGAAGGGAGTCCAGGGCCAGGAGCTGCTGGACCTGGAAATAGATCTGCTGGACCTGGAAATAGATCTGTTCTTGGCAGTGTAGCAGGTACAGAGGAACAAAGCTCCCTGTAGCTGGAAGAGTACTTTAAGGTATAAAGAGCAGGTCAGGAGCCAAGTGCCAAGGTGTGGAGTTACTACTACAGCAACCCAGACCAGGGGGTGAGGCAGAAGGGCACTTATTAGAGAGTGTCATGGGACAAGACTAGGGACACATTGACAGTGGAGGTCACCAGAAGCTACACTTAAGAGTGTCAGCCCAAAGTTTCTTCTTTCCCTCCTGCTCAGGACTGTAGGCCCATCTATTTTGTTATTGTTAACCAAGACTGGGCCAGGTTTGAACCCACTGCCTTCTGGTATCCAGGGCCGGTGCTCCAACCACTGAGCTACAGATGCCCGGCCAGTAGGCCCACCTTAAATGCCGCCTTCTCTACAAGCCTTTAGAAATCTCACTAGTGGCTCAGCGCTTGTAGCGCAGGGGCTAGGCCACCAGTCACATACACGGGAGCTGGTGGGTTTGAATCCAGCCCAGGCCAACTACAACCAAAAAATAGCTGGGCCTTGTGGCGGGTGCCTGTAGACCTAGCTAGTTGGGAGGCTGAGGCAAGAGAATCACTTAAGCCCAAGAATTAGAGGTTGCTGTGAGCTGTAACGCCATGGCACTCTACCAAGCGCAACATAGTGACACTCTGTCTCAAAAGAACAAAGAAAGAAAGAAATCTCATTACTTTCCTTCCATGCAGGGAGCTCCACTAGGGAGCTCCTGTCCCCTCTCCACTTCTTTATTTACTTTGCTCCAGGGTGAATAAAAGATGGCTACTCTGATGGGTAAAGGGAAAGGGAAAACTGGTCATGGATAGACTAACTGCACCCTGTTTCTTCTTGGAAAAGATCTGCCTGCAGGGTACAGAATGCCACCACTCTGTCTGGGAAGGCTCTACCGCTCCAGGGACCAGGGCAGGCATTCTTTGGCCTAGTGCTCTATAGCCTGACAGGTTAGCCAGCTTCATTACAGGATTTGTATTAGAAGCTCATTTAGCTGACAAATCTAAAACCATGTCCCCCAATCCAGCCCCTCTAGCAATAATGAAGGAGATATTTTGCCCTTGTTTGCCACTCCTTTGCTCTATTTCTCAGGGCCCTCAGAGACCCCAGAATAGATTTCCTGACCTCTTCATTCTTGCCCTTCTTTGAAACCCCATTGCATTTTTGTGGTGTATCTCTAGTATGACCTGTCATTGTTTGGGCAGCTACCTTATTTCCTTCCCTTACAGGCTGAGATATAAGAGAAGACACTGTGGGGCAGTGCCTGTGGCTCAGTGGGTAGGGCGCCAGCCCCATATACCTAGGGTGGCAGGTTTGAGCCCGGCCCCAGCTAAACTGCAGCAAAAAAATAGCCAGATGTTGTGACAGGCACCTTTAGTCCCAGCTACTCGGGAGGCTGAGGCAAGAGAATCGCCTAAGCCCAGGAGTTGGAGGTTGCTGTGAGCTGTGTGATGCCACAACACTCTATCGAGGGTGACAGAGTGAAACTCTGTCTCTACAAAAAGAAAAGAGAAGACACTGTGGAGACAGACATGGGAACAATGATGACGCCATGTGATAAATGTGCTAAAGGAGGCAAAGACAAGGCTCTATCAGGAGCACCAAGGAAGGGAGCCCAATTCTGCTGGGAAAGGGAAAGCTTAGGGTATGGGATGGCTTCTTGAGCCCAGCATCCTCTTCATTTCTGGGAGATATTTGTTGTTTCAACATCCATTACCCCTTCTTTTAGGAAAAGTAACTTTAATTTCCTTTTCATGGATGCACCCGCCTTCCTCTCCTTGTGATTCTATTCCCAGCATCAGGAGTAAATAATTGACCCCAAGCCTGGCCAATCAGGGTCCTGAATTCTGGTCAAATCAGAGTGATTCCTGGGTCATTTATAAAGAGCTTGCTTTGTTTTCTGTTTATCATCATTAGGGAAAGGACTGGCTGGGAAATGGAGGCAACATCCGGGTGGAGCAGGAGGACAGAGTAAAGAGAACCAGATGGCATCTTGGAAGTCCCTGAATTCACTTCAGGATTTAACTTCTCTGGTATTCATCCAATAAATTCCTTTCTTCCATGACCAGTTTGAGTTGAGATTTTCGTTATTTTGGAACTAAAAGTGTACCGACTAATATACCCTTAGGTAAGATCAGAGCAAGAGTTTCCAACATGTTTCCATCACTCTGAAATTTGATAGGGGTATCTAAGTTCTATTTGTTTTTTTAAAAGAGCATTCTGTTGCAATGGAAAGTATCAAGTCATATTTTTCCATTTCTCCAAATTCTTTTAATTGTGTATTTATTGGGCACAAACTTATCTAAATGTAGTCCCCTTGCCACAGTGACTCTAATCTACCTTGGTAAGGGGCTATTTTCTAGAATATATAAAGAACTCTTACAACTTAATAATAAAAAGATAAATAATCCAATTTAAAACTAGGCAAAGCATTTCTTTTTTTTTTTAGAGATGGAGTCTCACTTTATTGCCCTTGGTAGAGTGCCATGGCATCACAGCTCACAGCAACCTCCAACTCCTGGGCTTAGACGATTCTCTTGCCTCAGCCTCCCAAGTAGCTGGAACTACAGGCACCTGCCACAAGGCCCGGCTATTTTTTGTTGCAGTTTGGCCGGGGCCAGGTTTGAACCCACCACCCTCGGTATATGGGGTTGGGGCCCTACCCACTGAGCCACAGGTGCCATCCTAGGCAAAGGGTTTCAATAGACTAAAGAAGATAGACAAATGGCCAACAACACATGAAAGAATGCCCAACATTATTAGTCATCAAGTGAAATGCAAATCAAAACCATTAGTATGACTAGAATAAAAAAGATGGACAATGATAAGTGCTGGCAACATGTAGAACAATCCTCATACATTGTGAGAATGTAAAATGATGCAACTGCTATGGAAAACAGTCTGGCAGTTCCTCAAACTATTACAAATAGAATTACCATGACCCAGCAATTGTGCTCATTGGAAAAAATATATCTACATAAAAAATTATACATGAGGCTGGGCACGGTGGCTCATGCCTGTTATCCAAGCACTCTGGGAGGCCAAGGCAGGTGGATTGCTTGAGCTCAGGAGTTCGAGACCAGCCTGAAAAAGAGCTAGACCCTCTCTCTACTAAAAACAGAAAAACTAGCCGGCATTGTGGCAAGCGCCTGTAAGTCCCAGCTACTTCAGAGGCTGAGGAAGTAGGATTGTTTAAACCCAGGAGTTTGAGGTTTCTGTGAGCTACAATGCCAGGGGCTACCCAGGGTAAGAGAGCGAGACTCAATCTCAGAAAAAAAAAAATTGTACATGAATGTTTATGGCACTATTACACATAGAAGGAACAACGCAAATGTCTATCATCTCATGAATAGATAAACAAAATGTGGTCTATCCATACCAGGGTGTTATTCAGCCATAAAAAGGAGTAAAATACCAATACGTGCTACAATGTGGCTAAAGCTTGAAAACATTATACTAAGTGAAAGAAGCCAGACAAAAAAGGCCACACATTGTATGACTCCATTAATATGAAATCTCCAGAACAGGCAAATCCATAGAGACAGAATTAAGATTGGTGGTTCCCAGGTGCTGAAGGAGAGTATAGGGAGTAACTGCTGATGTGTATAGGGGTTTTTTTGGGGGAGTGATGAAAATGTTCTAGAATTAGTGGTGAGTGATGAATGCACAACTTTGTGACTATATGAAATACCATTGAATTATACTTTACAGAATGAATTTCATGGTTAATAAAATCTTTTTTTTTTTTTTTTGAGAGAGAGAGACACACTCTCAAGCTATTGCCCTGGGTAGAGTGCTGTGATGTCACAGCTCACAGCAACTTTAAACTCTTGGGCTTAAGCGACTCTCTTGCCTCAGCCTCCCAAGTACCTGGGACTACAGGCACCTGCCACAATGCCCAGGTATTTTTTGGTTGCAGCTGTCATTGTTGTTTGGCAGGCCCAGGCTGGATTCAAACCCGCCAGCTCAGATTTATGTGGCTGGCGCCTTAGCCAATTGAGCCACAGGCGCCAAGCCTAAAATCTTACCAAAAATAAATGACAAAAATGTTAGCAACTGATAAATCTAGCTAAAAGGTATATGAGAACACCTAGCCAGCTCAGGTGTATGTGGCTAGTGCTATACCCACTGAGCTATGGGCGCCACCTTAGGTGCGTTTCTTGTTTCATCTTTAAGATCTTAGATGAAGACTCGGGGCCTGTGGCTCAAGCAACTAAGGTTCCAGCCACATACACCTGAGCTGGTGGGTTTGAATCCAGCCCGGTCCGCCAAACAATAATGACGGCTGCAACCAAAAAATAGCCGGGTGTTGTGGCGGGTGCCTGTATTCCCAACTACTTGGAAGGCTGAGGCAGTAGAATCGCTTGAGCCCAGGAGTTAGAGGTTCCTGTGCACTGTGACGCCACGGCACTCTGCCCAGGGTGACAGCTTGAGGCTCTGTCTCAAAAAAAAAAAATAAATAAAAAGATTTTAGATTAAGAGATGCACAGGGTGTGGTATGGAAGAAGAGATGTAGAGCTTCCATGTCCTGTCTGGGAGCATCACCCTCTAGGAACCACCATGTGTTCAGCTGTCTAGGAGCTCTTCAGTCCTTTCCAAAAAAGTAATTTTAGAAGCAAGGTCTTGCTGTGTTGCTCAGGCTGATCTTGTACAGGCTGATCTTGTACTCCTGGGCACAAAGGATCCTCTCACCTCAGCCTCCTGAGTAGTTGAGACTACCTACAGGCATGAGCCATTGCACCTGGCTCCTCAGTCCTTTTTTTTTTGTTGTTGTTGTTAAATCATAGCTGTGTACATTAGTGCAATCAAGGGGTACAATGTGCTGGTTTCATATACAATCTGAAATATTCTCATCAAACTGTTCAACATAGCCTTCATGGCATTTTCTTAGTTATTGTACGTAGACATTTGTATTCTGCATTTAGTAAGTTTTGCCTGTACCCATTGTTAGATACACCGTAGGTGTGGCTCCACCTATTACCTTCCCTCCACCCTAACTTCCCCCCTCCCTT
>CAUYPK010103853.1:0-15846 GCA_963574355.1 Loris lydekkerianus
GGGACCTGATCAAACTAAAAAGCTTCTGCACAGCCAAGAACACAGTAAGTAAAGCAAGCAGACAGCCCTCAGAATGGGAGAAGATATTTGCAGGTTATGTCTCCAACAAAGGTTTAATAACCAGAATCCACAGAGAACTCATGCATATAAGCAAGAAAAGAACCACTGATCCCATCGCAGGCTGGGCAAGGGACTTGAAGAGAAACAAGTGCACGGCCTACAGACATATGAAAAAGACAGGTGCACAGCCTACAGACATATGAAAGTCAGGTGCATGGCCTACAGACATATGAAAAAATGCTCATCATCTTTAATCATCAGAGAAATGCAAATCAAAACTACTTTGAGATACCATCAAACTCCAGTACGATTAGCCCATATCAAAAAATCCCAAGACCAGAGATATTGGCGTGGATGTGGAGAAAAGGGAACACTTCTACACTGCTGGTGGGAATGCAAATTAATACATTCCTTTTGGAAAGATGTTTGGAGAACACTTAGAGATCTAAAAATATGTCTGCAATTCAATCCTATAATTCCTCTACTAGGTATATACCCAGAAGACCAAAAATCACATTATAACAAAGATATTTGTACCAGAATGTTTATTGCAGACCAATGTATAATTGCTAAGTCATGGAAAAATCCCAAGTGCCCATTGATCCATGAATGGATTAATAAATTATGGTATATGTACACCATGGAATATTATGCAGCCTTAAAGAAAGATGGAGACTTTACCTCTTTCATGTTTACATGGATGGAGCTGGAACATATTCTTCTTAGTAAAGTATTTCAAGAATGGAATAAAAAGTATCCAATGTACTCAGCCCTACTATGAAACTAATTTATGGCTTTCACATCAAAGCTATAACCCAGTTATGACCTATGAATAGGGGGAAGGGGGACAGGGAGGGGAGGGAGGAGGGAGGATGGGCGGAGGGAGGGTGATTTTTGGGATTACACCTGCGGTGCATCTTACAAGGTTACATGCGAAACTTAGTAAATGTAGAATATAAATGTCTTAACACAATAACTAAGAAAATGCCAGGAAGACTATGTTAACCAGTGTGATGAAAATGTGTCAAACGGTCTATAAAACCAGTGTATGATGCCCCATGATCACATTAATGTACACAGCTATGATTTAATAATAATAAAAAAGGAATGTCTTATTTATCCTACTCTTTCCATTAAATAAATATACTCACATTTCTACGACTCTATATCTCTACATTCCACTTCCTAGGGCCTAAACCTCTCCTCAGAGCTCTATTTTCATGCCTTAAAATTTTTATTTCTATTAGAGTTCTCCAAGGAGGACATTTACTTGCTGTTTTTCTAACTTTCCAGCAATGGAAAAGAAAAAAGATCTCTCTAGAATTGGAAAAAAAAACAGATTTAGACACTGGGTTGACTACTTAGTCATTAGTTGCTTTGGATAAAGTACACAGCTATTCAACCTATTTTCCTTATCTGTCCATTGGAAATCTCTGGAACACAAGATCAGTGCTAAAGCAAACACCCTGTCCTATAAAAGAAAGCCAGGATTATTTTTTGTTGTGTGATTTTCCTTAATTCATAGGTTGCAAACTCCCAAGACAGATTGACAGCAGAAACAGAGGATAAACACGTTACACAGAGATTAGGGCCTTGGAAATGGATGCAGTTTGAGTTCATCTTTAGAGAGATGAACATATTTTCATTGTTTTTGGAATACTTTCCCTAGGTCAATGCATTATAGAGGGTTGATGTATAGGAATAGACATGTAGATTTCAAATAGCCCCAGGCATGGAGCAGATGTACATTTGTTGTTTTTCATGTAGAAACTACTTCCATCCTTTTCCTAATGACATTCACTCACAGTTTGATGGAACCATAGATCAAAATGCTCTCTGCTCCTCTAGCTGAAGGATATACAAAAAAAAACCCCAAATTAGGCCATTTGGATAGGAACATCTAAGCATTGACATTCCATGGTCCAGGATTCTGGAAAAACTAACCATCCTTGTCTGCTTGTTGCATGTCTGGGGCTACCCTGGTTTCTGCTCTTCCTGTGTGAGTTCTATAGCTTTCCCTCTGATTCCTGGGTTGCCCCATTTTTCCCCAGTGACTTTCTGTTCTCATATTAACCAGAGTCAGTTTCTACACAACGTGAAACCAAAAAATCTTAACTAATAGAATCTTCACTTAATAGAAGTGGAAGTTGAAACTTCAGAAACTGAATAATTTGCACAAGTTTTCACAGTTAATATTAGAACATAAGCCCCAATGGTTTAGTTCTAGAACTAGACTCTTCCTGCTGTTGGCTTGTGTCACACACGCCATATTTTTTTCCTTTGTCCTTTTAAAAATTGTTTTATTGTGCTTTGTTTTATTGTACTTCTCAGACATTGTAGGGTTTTGCATAATATTTGTACATATTTATGGGGTACATGTGGCCTTTTGATACATGCATAGAATGCAGAAGTAAAGACTTTTGGTGCTTGAGTGTGATATTGTTGTACTACAGAATTACTTGTTTATAATTTTGTAGTAAAAGATGGGTATAGATTTCCAGCTCATAAAAAGAGGCATTATTTGTGCCAGTAATCCTGTAACATAACAATATTACACTCAAGCACAAAAGAATATAACTTCTGCCATACCCTGCACAATAATCAAATCAGGGTATTTAGGATATCCATCACCTTGAACATTTAGCATTTCTTTGCTTGGGCAATCTTCTCTTCTAGCTCTTTTGAAATATACAATATGTTGTTGTTAACTATGGTCATCATAGTGTGATATCAAACATTAGAACTTATTCCTTCTATCCAGCTACCTGTTTGTATCCATTAGTCTACCTGTCTTTATTCCTTCCTTATCCCTCCCTAAATATCATTCACACCCTCTGGTACCTATCATTCTACTGTTTATCTCTATGAGATCAACTGCCTTAACTCTGACACAGGAATGAGAACATATGATATTTGTCTCTCTCTGCCTGGCTTATTTCACTTAACACAGTGATCTCCAGTTCCATCCATATTGCTGCAAAAGACAGAAATTTATCCTTTCCTATAGCTAAATACTATTCCATTTTTTATATATAGCAGATTTTTTTTTGCCATTTATGACCTCCTAAGGTCACTTTCCTTCAAGGTAGTGTACTGGTGCCAAGGTTAAGAAAGACAATGCCAACAACAAGCAAGGAAGCAAATGATGACTCATTAGAGCATTCTCTCTCAAGTAGCCTTCTTTCTGTCTGGTTATAGTACGTATTTTTTTTTTACATCTGCACACTTCGTATGCCCTTTGAGTTTGGAGAGTTTATATTTGATTTTAGCCACAGTGGGTTATCTGCCCTGGCTTATGGCCTGTTTCTGAAGCCAAAAGTACAAAGTTACAAAACAGGCAACCAGAACAGTAGCTGCACCTGCTCCTCCAGGTTCACAACTGTCAGTGAAAAAACAAACAACAACAAAAAAAGATTACTGACATGAAGCAATTTCTGCATATTCCATCTAAACTAAAACTAAATTCCTTTTAATTTATTTGTTGGTACATTCTTTTGAGAATTACTGAACATGTGCTCTATGGCAGTTTCATGCTGTTTGCCCAATTGTCATCCATTTTCTTGGGGGATACGCCTCTTCCTTTCTGTATTTTCCTCTCTACTGAATGCTTTTCTGAATCTTTTCATGTTTCCCTCATCCTTAAAACAAAAACAAATCTCCAACCTAATGTTCTCCTCCGACTATTGACATTTTTCTTTCTTCTCTTCACATTTTTCAACATTTAGGTTATCTGGAATTGATATTCCTAGGTAAGATTTGAGATACAGATTCAAATTAATTTTCCTTCCATATTATAATTATTCCAGTCCATTTACTAAGTAGTTTCTCCTCTCTCTAGTAATTTTTCATGACACCTATATTTCAAAATTTCATTTCTACATACTTTGTCTTATGAGCTTTCTACTTTATTAGTTAACAATCCATCCATACACTGTACATTCCAGACTTTAAAAAATGTTTAATAAACATTGTATCTTGAATCACAAGTCTTTTCTCCCTTCTTTCTTTATATTTTAGAATTAACTTGACAAGAAAGGTTCTATTGGGATTAACCTTTTCCTTTTGAGAATATAGAGCTAAATTACTGGACATTCTATAGTTACTGTTTTTGTCATCATTCATCATTAATTCCTTAGGACAATCTTCTAGGTATTAAAATATTTGATATATTATGTTCTCTCCCCCGCCAAGCATTGTGTTAGGAAAACTTTTGAATATACAGAAAAGGATGAAATAAAATACACCCCAGGTCAAGGATCTAGATGGAATAACTGTTAACATTTTGCTGTTTCAAAGTGACATACAGACGTCATAACACTCCTAAGAATAAAGCTGTCCCTGTATTTCTTCAGATGAAGAAACTTTTCCTGTATAATCATAATATTCTTGCCTGAGAGAGAATTAAACATAAATCCCTAATATAACATAATATTGGTCCATATTTAAACACCCCACAATTTTCCACAAAATATGTTACTTAGCGTTTTTTAACTTAAAATTTAGTAAAAATTCAGTTAGGGTTTGCACATCATATTTGGTTGTTCTATCTGTTTATTTCCTCTTAATTGAGAATAGTCTGATACTTTTGATTTTAAGAGATTAGTCCAGTCATCTTGTAGAACACCTGCAATCTAAACTTGCTTGATTGATTGTTTCCATCTGGATTTCATTTATCTTGTTTCTTTTATTTCCTCTATGAGTATAAACTGGAAGTTTGGTTCAAAGAAATAATTAGCTTCAGTTTAAACATGTTCAATAAGAATACCTTACAGAGAATGCTGTCCACTTTATGTTGCCTTATATTAGGTAGCATATAAAATGAGACTGTACTATTACTGGTGATGCCAAATTTAGACACTTGTTTTAAGATGGTAAGAGTCAAATTTTTCAATTGTAATGGTTTTGTTTTATACTTACAATGAGAAAGTTAACTAGCTAAAACCATCTCATGGTTTTAGTACATTTGATACTTATCTTCATTGCAGAATTGTAAAATGATGAATATTCTTTCCAAATATATCATTGTCTCTGTTTATTAGTTGGTATTTTTCTATAAAAGAAGAGTTTTCTTTTATCACCTAGGACAACACTGTAATTACTCTTTAAAATTGAATACTTATCATTTTCACTTGTTCACATTTTATTTAATTTTCAAATAAAGTTTTTATATAATTATCACTTCCAATGATTATTTGGGCTGTGGAAGCTCCACCTGACTCATATCCCTAATAGTCTTTGAACTCTTGCTTTCTGAAATAAAACTGTCTTAGGAAAACCTTGTTATTTCCCAAACCAAGACCCAGAATCAACTCCCACCAAACCATCCTGATTCTTTTACTGAGAAATTATAGTAGAAACAAAAATCTGAGTACTAAGTTTCTTATTATTACTAAGAAGACATTCTTTTTAAGCATCTTAAACAGAGCTAGGAAATTATATATATATTTTAAAACTTATTGATTTCTAGACTTCTCCTTTTGGCCAATGTGGATTAATAAGGACGAGATTAACCCTCATGCTCGAAACAATCAAAAACCTTGTTGAACAGTCTGTATGGAACAATTTTCAAAACACTAGATGTGAGATATAAAATGACAGATTTCCTCAAGAGATAGGAAATAATCAAGGTAAGTCCTATGATTATCAAGCTTCTGTTCTTAAGAAAGTTTCCAATACCCTGTTCAAAAAGTAGAAGCCAACTCTCAGAGTCCAGTGGATTCACTATGTTGGGGAGAAGCTGATAATCCAGAGAGAATAAGGCAGCTAGAGTTTTCAGATTGGATTCTTGGAGAAAAAAAATAACTTCATAGAAGGGAAACTATGGAAACAGAGGCTTACTCTCAAGTATATAGCTAAAGGCACATATGTAACATAACTACCTGGTATTGAAGAAGATCCACCCAAAGGGTCAAATATAACAGTGCCTGGCACATGGACCAGGCTGGAAGTACCATCTATTCTACCAGCCAGACTGGAAAACCTTATAATTCATGGTAATTGAATAGGGTACTTAGAAGGAATTCATTTGAGTGTAGAAGAGAAATATGCCCTAGAATGAACAATTCTCCAATTTCATCATTGGAAACCCCCCATATTTCACACTTTTTCCATGTAACTTAACTACATCCCAGAATAAACTTCAATACTATTTAAGGCACCCAACATTAAAATTCAAAATGTTCAAAATATATATATATAAAAATAGCAACAAATGCCAGACTTGCAATGCATGAGACAAGACTGAGCAAGAGCAAGACCCCATCTCTACTAAAAATAGAAAAACTAGTCAGTGTCATGGTGAGCACTTTCAGAGCACTGGCTACTCAGCAGGCTGAGGTAAGAGGATCACTTGAGCCCAAGAGTTTAAGGTTTCTGTGAGCTACGATAATGCCATAGCACTCTACCCAGAATGACCAAGTGAGACTCTGTCTCAAAAAACAACAACAAAAAGTAAACAAGAAAGAAAACAGAAGTCACAACCAATATCACAGAAATACAAAACATCATCTCAGAATGCTATAAAAATCTCTATGCTCATAAACTTGAAATATGTGGAGAAAATGGGAAAATTCTTGGAAACACACGACCTCTTTTAGCTCAATAAGGAAGAAATAGAAATCCTAAACAAACCTTTTTCAATATCAAGCACGCCCGTGAAGCCAGCTCTACAGAGTCTGCTTTCTAAGAGGCACCGAACAACCACTGCACTTGACACTTGAGTACAACACTGCATAGCTTTTCTGTATGTAAAATTAAGAATTTCACCCTCAGCTTTAAAATACTTATATTGTTTAAAAACAATCCTTGCTAGCATTATCAGAACACAGAACTTTTATAATCAGTGAGAGAAACTAGCATATGTAAAATATCTATGTATTTTAGCAACCATAAGACCTACTTCTTTACAAGTCTGCAATAGAAATGTGTTCTTATTCTTATTCTACCTATGAATAAACAGATCAAAAGATTGTAAGTAACTTCTACAAAGCAACTTAGCTAGTAAACTGAGGAACTGCTAGTTAAGCCCAGAGCCACCTGCCTCCAAAGCCCAGGGTTTTTCCATTATGCCATGATGTTGCTTCTGCAGCAATGGAAAAAAGTGCAATCAGTCATGGACTAATAGGTTGAATTATGAGACATTTAGTTTTTGCCCTAAGCAAATACAAATTTACTCTTGTTTTCTCTGTGTGTCTATACTGTTAGTCCCAGATTCTTCTAAAACAGGCCTGTATGTGAAAGACCAGATATGATTTTCAAACAGAATGAGACTATCTTCTGAGGTTGGTGAGATCTCTATTGGGAGTGCCGTCATGGTCACTCTAATATCAGGAGCATATGCAGTCTATTAGGAATTACAAGGCCAGCTGTTGTTTAATATTAGATTCTTGCAACCAACTGGGAAAAATCTACTTCTGCCAAGAGGCAAGGCTCCAGACTCTGCAGCAAATATCAATTCCAATTTGGTTGAAGTTGTACAGGGTTATTTTTTTTTTTCTGTCTCTCCCATGATTCCAGAAGTGATTCTCTGCCCATTGGTTGGAACTCAACCTGAAGTATGTCACATTTTCCATCTAGATTGAAGAAAATGTGCCTTTATTCATGCCCTCTAAAACAGAGCTTGGGCATATAGTTTCCATCTAGATAGAATATTGCATTAACTCACGCTCTTTAAACCAGAGCTGGGGCATAAAACTTGTCTGAGACTTGGAGCTAGGCACAGCACATGATTTGCAGAACCAATCATCTTGCCTTGGATAAAAGGAAAAAGAATTGTAATTTGCTATTCTCTCTTATGAACAGTTATATTGTCCAGTCAAGATTATCAGACATCTAACAATTCACAAGTGGCTCTCCTTGGCAAAATTTGATTTTGAGCTTGACAGTAACTCTGATGATTTCATTGCATTTTAGAATCATGAAGTGTTAGCATTGGAAGAGACCTGAGAGATCACATAATCAAATACCTCATTTTACAGATGAGGACACTGATGTGCAGTGATGGTTCCAGGTGGCTGAAATCATAAAGCCACAAACCAGGCCTAGAAATCTGAGCTCCTAATCCCAGGTTCATTCTCTTTCCATTCCTCTGTGGATGCCTTGTTTTATTTAGTTGACATGTCAAACCACATTTGCCCTTACTCTGCAGGTAGTTTCCAGTTCAGCAAGAAATTCTTTGAAATAGGAACAGTTAAATGAATCAAATTTTATTGAGCACATACTCACTGGGTTTAAAAAAATATATTCAACACATAATTCAGTATGGTGCCATGTGCATAGGCAGCCTTCAATCATTCCTCCATTCATTTATTCAGTCTACAAATGTATACTGAGCATGGAAAAAAACATACTAGGTGCTTATGAGTATGGAATTCTTAGTTATTTCTACTAAGATAAATAAGACATGATCTTTGTCCTAAAGAAGCTTATAGCCCTGACTCAGTGCCTGTGCACAGTGGTTACAGTGCGAGCCACATACACCAAGGGTGGCAGGTTCAAACCCGGCCTGGGCCTGCTAAACAACAATGACAACTGCAACAAAACATAGCTGGGCATTGTGGCATGCACCTGTAGTCCCAGCTCTTTGGGGGACTAAGGCAAGAGAATTGCATAAGCCCAAGAGTTTGAGGTTGCTGTGAGCTGTGACACTATGGCACTCTACTGAGGGAGACATAGTGAGACTGTCTCAACAACAACAAAAACATAAAAATAAACAGATAAAAAATAAAAATAAATAAATAAACAAAAGAAGCTTATAGCCCAGTACAACAGATACATAGGCAATTTAAACTGACACATATGTGTGTGGGGGGGGGGAGGTGCTTCTATATGAACTTTGGCAAAAGGCTACATTGAATATGTGGCATGTGAAATCAAATAATGTTACCAATAGAATTATTATTTGAGTAATTCTATCATGAGGATCAGTACCGCAGTTCAAGGGAAAAGTGTGAACAAAGGCACAGAAACATGACGAGTCATGCTATATTCTGGGATCTTGGAGAAGGGTAGGCTGCACAGCAGGTGAGCAGAATGTGAAGGTGGAAAAGCAAAACTACTTTGGGCCCTGGAGGCTACTAAACATCAGACAAAGGAAAATAGACTTGGCCATGTACACAGTTAGAATGTTAGGGTCATATTGGGAATGGAGATGATCCAACCTGTACATTTGGGGATAGCATAGAAGTTGCCCTGGAAAAGTGAGAGGACAGAGACAATCAGTTAATAATTACAAATTTACCTCTATCCAGTGTAAAGTGAATAATGTCATTTAATCATATCTGATCATGCCACTTTCTCATTTAGGATCCTGAAATAGCTTCCTATTGTTAATCTATAAAATCTAAAATATTCAGCCCTTCACCAAGTACCTGCCCCACACTCCACAGGCTTGCACAGAAACAAAGCTAATAAGATGTTCATGTGTCTACACTGGTGCATTGTTTCCAAGGCATTTCCTGATGCTTTTCCATTTGATTCTCACAATTGTCCTCTAAAGTAGACAGGGAAAGGTTAACATCTTCATTTTATAAATGGCAAAATAAAGTACCAGAAAGATTAATATCTTTTTTTTTTTTTTTTTTTCTTGCAGGGCTTTTCAGCATGTTATTCTAGCGTTTAATTTCTCTAAGGTCATATGCCTAGTAAAGCAATGACCTCTGAGCTCCTTGACTTCTCTCTTCTAACGATCCTGTTTGCCCTGACATTAGCCACACCCTCCCATGGACAGTCCCTGGAGTTTTTCACTACTAATAACTTCAATATCTCTAATTTTATTCATTCTAGTTCCATTTTCCCCGCTCACTCCCTTTCACAATCCAAACTCAATAATCTTTCACCCTCACCACAATTAATAGTACCATCACTTTCTCATTGGACCTCGCTCCTTTGACACTCGTATTCCTTTCACTTACAGTTTAAATTCTGTCGCTGGTCATTGTAATCATTCTATTGTATCACTTTTTCAGAACCACAGCCCTTAATAAATCCAATTCCCCGTGTATTCCATGCCTGCACTCATACCACTTAACATGGGCTAGAAAACACACACACACACCCATACAGAGAGCCACGTTGTCTCGTAACTTCATGACTACAACCCTCATGCACGCCTTTATACTGTCAGGAAATCAAGCAATTGATACCTTGTTCATTTACTCTCCAACTGGTTTTTTTTTCCCATATGTAAGACTTATTCGTGATTTTCTGATAGAAAAGTACAACAGTTTAAAGATAATGTCACTCTGATTTATTACATTAATTTCAGATTGACATTCAGAGAATTTTTTTAGTTTTTTAAAAAATTTCCCCCGTCCCCCTCTCCCTGCCCCTCTCCCTCATTCTCTTACCCCACCCCTTGTATTAGCTCAACTATTGCCTTTACATTAGAATGGAGTACGTTGGATTCTTGCTTCTCCATAACTGTTTTTGATGACTACTTAGCTCAAATATGCAACAGCTTCTCCCACAACCCCACTGTCAGCTGATGACCTGGCTTCCTATTTTGCTGAGAAAACCAAAGAGATCAGAAGAGAATTTTTAGACAACTGTCATCACATCAACCTACCTATCATCCTATGCAGGCACAATCTACCATCCTATCTGTTGTTAAATGAAAACTCTCTCCAGGGTCCTACCTAAAGGCAATTTATCCACTTGCAAACAGCAGATCTCACACCCTCCCCCATGCTTAAGTGTGTTACTCCCCTCTCCTACAATATCAAATTTTCCCTTTGTACTGGAGAGTTCTTTTTTTTCCTGCCTTTTAAATTTTCAATAGATTTAGGGGGTACATGTGTTTTCTGTTACACAGATGAATTGTATAATGCCAAAGTCAAGGCTTTTAGTGTACATGTCACCAGAGTAGTGCATGTTGTACTTAATAGGTAGATTTTTATCTTTTATTCCTTCCAACCTCCACATGTCTTAGTTTTCTATGTCTATTATACCACTTTATGGTCATATGTACCCCTTATTTAGCTTCCACTTACAAGTAAGAGTATGTGGTGTTTGTTTTTCCATTTCTTGAAATTTAGGATAAGGGTCTCTAATACCATCCAGGCTGTTATAAAAGTCATGGTTTCACTCCTTTTCATGCCTGACTAGTACTCCATAGTGTGTATATATGTATATGTGTGTGTATACCACATTTACTTTTTTTATTTCAAATTGTTAAGGGGATATAAATGTTCTAGGTTACAAGGATCACTTTTGTATGCTTCAGTCCCAGCTAAACATATGCACATAAATGAAATACTGTCATGGCACCCATTTTGTAGGTTTTTGTTCCTCCTCTATGTCTCCTACCCCTTCTTTATTTCCATGGACTTTTACTTCCCTGTATTCCCAGTATGCCCAGTTGTTAGGTCCAATTTATTTTTGGTTTTTTTGTTTGTTTGTTTTTTGAGACACAGCCTCAAGCTGTTGCCCTGGGTAGAGTGCTGTGGCATCACAGCTCACAGCAACCTCAAACTCCTGGGCTCAAGCAATTCTCCTGCCTCTACCTCCCAAGTAGCTGGGACTATAGGCACCCACCACAATGCCCAGCTGTTTTTTGGTTGCAGCCATTGTTTGGTGGGCTTGAGCTGGATTCGAACCTGCCAGCTCAGGTGTATATGGCTGGCACCTTAGCCGCTTGAGCCACAGGCACCAAGCCGTTAGGTCCAATTTAATTGTTTGTTTTTTCATTCTTGACACATTTCATTTCGAAGAATGGTCTCTAGTTTTATCCAGATTGTTACAAAGATATTAATTCATCTTTTCTATGAATTAGTAGTACTTCATGGCATACATATATTCACATTTTATTAATCCACTCATGAATTGATGGGCACCTAAGTTGATTCCACATCTTTTCAATTATGAATTGTGCTGCAATAAACATTCAAGTGCAATGACTTTTTGGTGAAAAGTCTTTTATTCTTTTGGGTAAATACTCAATAGTGTGATTGATAGAATAGTAGATCTACTTTTAGTTCTTTCAGGAATCTTCACACTATTTTTCATGGAGGTTGTAATAATTTGAAGTCTCACCAATAGTATTTAAGCATTCCTTTCTCTCTGCATCCATGACAGCATCTAATGTTTCTGAACTTTTAGATAAATATTATTTTAACTTAGGTAAAGTAATATCTTATTGCTTTTATTGGTTTTAATTTGCATATCTCTAATGATTAGTGACATTGAACACTTTTCCACATGTGTATTGGCCTTTTGTCTTTCTTCTTTTGAGAAGTTTCTGATCATGTCTTTTGCCCACTTTTTAACAAGGTGGTTTGCTAATTTTCTTGAGTTCTTTGTAAATTATTGTTATTAGCACTTTATTAGATGTGTAGATTGTGAATATCTTCTCCCATTCTGTAAGTTGTCTATTTGCTGTGTTGATTACTTCCTTAGCGGTGCAAAAGTTTTTTAGTTTAATCAAATCCCATTTATTAATTTTTGTTGTTGTAATGATTGCCGTTGGGGTCTTTTTCTTTTTTTCAAAAAGTAAATTTATTTCAGGTTAATGTGAAAGTACAAACAACCAGGTTGAACTATTTGATTTTGTTAGTGGTTATGTCCCACACACAAAAGATGTAGCAAACACCCACACCCTGTGCCCATTCAGTGAGAGCACCTCAACCCCCTCCTCCTCCCACTCCCTCATTACCTCTTCTCCCACTTAAATTGAAATGAGTTTTTCTCCTATGTGGGCATGCATTGGCTCATCTTCTGTCTTCATATTAGTATTAAGCACACTGGATAATTGCTTTTCCATTCTTGTGATACTTTACAAAGAAGAATATGTATTAGGATGTATTTCATAAATTCTATGCTTAGACCAATATCTAGAAGAGTTTTATCCAACTTTTCCTCTTGAATTCTTATGGTTTCAGTCCCTAGATCTAAGTTTTTTATTCACCTTGAATTAATTTTGAAGAGTGGCAACAGGTAGGAGTCCTGTTTCATTATTCTGCATGTGTCTATCCAATATTCCCAACACCATTTATTATGCAGGGCTTAATTTATTTATTAAGTAGGGCTTCTTTTATCCAGAATATATGTTTGCTTTATCAAAAATCAGTTGATTGCAGGTAGGTGATTTTATATCAGGGTTCTCTGTTCTCTTCCATTGGTCTATGTCTCTATTTTGTTATCAATACTCTACTGTTTTAATTACTATACCCTTATAGTACAGTTTGAAGTCTAATGAGGTGATTCCTCCAGATTTTCTTTTTGCTTACAATGCTTAGTCTTTTGGGGCTCCTTTCTGGTTCCAAACAAAGAATAGAATTATTATTTCCTAGATCTGTGAAGTATGGATTTGGTAATTTGATGGTAATTTTGTAGTCTGTATGTCACTTTGGACAATATGGACATTTTAACAATGTTAATTTTTCTAGTCCATGATCACAAGATGTTTTTTCATTTGTTTGCATCACCTATGATTTCTTTCATCAGTATTTTGTAGTTAATCTAAGTTTAGATCTTTTACCTCCTTGTTTGTGTATATAAGTAGGTGGGTTTTTTTATGGCTATTGTAAATGGTGTTGTGTTCTTGATTTGACTCTCAGCATGACTGTTGCTAGTGGACATTAATTTTGCAACCTGAGACTTCCCTGAATTTATCTATCAGTTCTAGGAGTTTTTTGGTGGAGTTTTCAGGGTTATGCTGCCACTCTAGGCCTTTTCTCTAAGCATTCACTCTAGATGGGATGCTCTTCCCTTAGATATGCATTCCTCTAAATCTCTCCTACTCTTTCTAGTTAACATTGCAAGCTGCTCCCTCCCCTGACATTTCTGATTCTATTCATTCTGTTTTCTGTTTTCCAAAGTAATGATTACCTTTCAATGCACTATAAACTTTTCTTTATTGTGCTCATTGTTTATTGTCTATCTCTAGAACACAAGCTCCATAAGGTCAGGGTCTCTACCTGACCAAGCATTTAGAAGAATATTTTCATACAGAAGCACTCGGTAAATATTTTTTGACTGAAGGAATTTGGTTGTTTGAAAGCAAGAAACTCAATAGGAGATAATTATATATGTGGGCATAATCAAACATAAAAGGAAAACATTCTTAACTCTATCCTCCAAGTGGACAAGAAGTTTGAATGACTTGCCCATAGTGACACATTCAGTAAATGGTGGAGCCAGGATTCAAAACCAAGTCTGGAGTCCAAACCCTCAGCTCTTTAAACAGTGTGAAACTGCATAATCAGCATGAGACTAACATCAGGCTGGAGGGAGGGGACCTTATATGAATTTTCTCTACTCTGTGAGATGAGTAAACTAAAGGTGGAAGAAAAAACAGATACATAAACAAGGGTGGTAAAATTCTTATTTAAAATAATAGAAGTAGTAAAGTAAAAGAAAGAGAAGAAGAGGAGAGAAATCTAGTATTCTCACAGAATCACAGAGCTGGCAAGAACGTAGAGGTCATACAATCAGTCTTCATTTAATAGATACGGATGCTAAAGTCCAGGGGGTAGAACTATGCAGTTTGGTTCAAAAATAGCTCTTATATGGCAGGACATGAAGGAAAGAACCCAGGACACGGTAATCTAGTGCCTCCCTTACCATCTCTCCCTCATCTTTCTGTAGAAAAGTAAAGCCACACTCCAAACTGACACTGGCCACTATAAGAAAGAATATTTAAAACTTTGATAATTTGATTTAACTCAAAGGCAAAAGAAATGACTACTCAAAATAAGGAACTATTTTTAGCAGATAATTTTCAAATTCACCTGATAACAAAAACTAAGTTTAAAAAGTGTTGTCAACTCTTGATACTTCAGTGGTTTGTCGTATTTACCAAGCTATTGTTAATATGTAGTTAAGATACAAATAGATAATCTATTGTTAAGATAGGAATATTCTTTCTAAAGCAACTGGAAACTATTTTCCTCTGAAATTCCTAAATATTTCCACCGGCTATGATCCACACCTTGAGTCTAGCAGACAGGCATTTATGTACATACATGTATTGTATTTGTTTATATACTTATTCTTCCCTGTATCTGACCATTCCAGGAGTATGTACTCATCCCCCAGATTCTGATAACTACTCACACATGTATGTTATAGCCGTCAGAAGTCTGTAGAGGATAGGTCTTTGGGCTCTCCAAGACACAGTGTGAAGTAATTTCCCATAGGACGAGACTCTCCCTTCTTCTCAGTGGCCAGCAAACCTTGTGCATTAGGAATACCATTCCAGGTGGGTGACAAACATCCATGGCACTTGCAGAAAGGAAGTCAGGGAGGGCATAGAATTCCAGTGGAATCTTCTGGGTTGAACTATAAATAAACTACCAAGAAATATGAGTATATCTTCAACTAATTGCCAATTTTTCAACTGTCCAATTGGCAATTAGTTGAAGATATATTTCTTTACAGTATATTTAAAGTTTAACCCAGAAGATTAATAATAAATGAATAATTTATATCAACTTAATTAGGTCACATATCTAATTTAAAAAAAGAAAGCATTTCTTATTTTATTATTATACAATTCTTTTTTATTAATACTAAATCGTAGCTGTGTACATCAATGCGATCATGGGGCACAATTCTGGTTTTATAAACAGTTTGACACATTTTCATCACACTGGTTAACATAGCCTTCCTGGCACTTTCTTAGTTATTGTGTTAAGACAATTATATTCAACATTTACAAAGTTTCACATATACCCTTGTAAGATGCACCACAGGTGTAATCGCACCAATCACCCTCCCTGCCCAACCTCCCCCCTCACACACCACCCTCTCCCCCTTCCCCCTATTCTTAGGTTATAACTGGGTTATAGC
>CAUYPK010103855.1:0-14616 GCA_963574355.1 Loris lydekkerianus
ATGGGGTAGAATTTTGGCAGCGTTATCTGCCACCAAGCAGGGTTTGGTGTCTCTGATACTGACAGTGGAGGGGCTGCCTTTGAGAGTCCCGTCAGAAGATTTAGAACGTAATTAGTCAGTGTATTGACACACTGTTTAAGCAAAATTGGAGCGATCTGGCTATTTGGTTGTGTATTTCTTGAAGTGGTCCTGGGATGAAACGCCGTTTTCATCCCTGATCATTGTGAACTATGCCTTATATAACAAGCTGGTGGCTAGTGAATATCTTGAGAGCGAGTCTTCTCTGGGCGATGGGGTACAATTTTGGCAGCGTTATCTGCCACCAAGCAGGGTTTGGTGTCTCTGATACTGACAGCGGAGGGGCTGCCTTTGAGAGTCCCGTCAAAAGATTTAGAAAGTGATTAGTCAGTGTATTGACACACTGTTTAAGCAAAATTGGAGCGGTCTGGCTGTTTGGTTGTGTATTTCTTAAAGTGGTCCTGGGATGAAACGCCGTTTTCAGCCCTGATCATTGTGAACTATGCCTTATGTAATAAGCTGGTGGCTAGTGAATATCTTGAGAGCGAATCTTCTCTGGGCCATGGGGCATAATTTTGGCAGCCTTATCTGCCACCTAGCAGGGTTTGGTGTCTCTGATACTGACAGTGGAGGGGCTGCCTTTGAGAGTCCCGTCAGAAGATTTAGAAAGTGATTAGTCAGTGTATTGACACACTGTTTAAGCAATATTGGAGCGGTCTGGCTGTTGTAATCTGCCCTCTTTGGCTGTGTTCCTTGAAGGGGTCCTGGGATGAAACGCCAATTCCATCCCTGATCATTGTGAACTATGCCTTGTCTAATAAGCTGGTGGCTAGTGAATATCTTGAAAGCGAATCTTCTCATGACTTTTGAAAATGTCTTTAATGTTTAAAAAAGTCTTTTTATAAAGCAGATGGGTCGGGGCGGCGCCTCTGGCTCAGTGAGTAGGGCGCCAGCCCTTCAACAAAAAAATAACCGGGCATTGTGGCGGGAGCCTGTAGTCCCAGCTACTCGGGAGGCTGAGGCAAGAGAATTGCCTAAACCCGAGAACTGGAGGTGCTTTGAGCTGTAATGCCAGGGCACTCCACGGAGGGTGTTAAAGTGAAACTCTGTCTCTTAAAAAAAAAAAAAAAAAAAAAGATGGCTTTTTGTTCTTACCAAGCGTTCAGATTTCTTTTACAAAATATAAGTGAGTTTTATATAAACTCATATTTATGTGTTGCAGTATTTGCGATTTAAAAATTGAAATTTATTTTGCTAATCTAGTCATGGTTGAGCTCTAAGAAAATGTTGTGAAGCTGAAATTATTATTAACCTTGTGGGAAGACGTGAGAAGGAAGCAGAGTTTGTGATGTACCTACTATGACCAGGCATGATGCTGAGAGCTTACTTGTGTCATTTAGTCTTAAGTAGCTTTGTAGATATTATTTTAACTTTACAAGTTAGAAAATTGAAGCACAGAGAAGTTAAATATCTGCCTAAGGTGAAATGGCAAATGTCACAATTTGGACTGGGATTTAGATTCAAATGTTTTTGACTAAAGCACTGTTCTTTGCATCATGCCCTAATACTTAAAAGATGTAAAAAAAAAAATAATAATAATTCACAAGAAAGGGTTGTTATATCTGCAGTGTACAGGTGCGTTATGAATGAAAAGTACATGTTATAGCCCTGAAGTTTTTTTGTTGTCTGTGTGCTTGATGATACATAGTTCAGTTGGGTAGGTGTGGTGAATACCCAAATAATAAAATATTCGTGATTAACAGTGGGCACCCTTGTTATCTTTACCAGGCTTTGTTCTAAGCAATTGACATATTTATTTAATCCTTATACTTGCATGAGGTTCATGCTGTTTACAGACTTAAAAATAAAAACCTAGAGGCACAGAGAAATTGTCAAACTTATTTATACAGCTAATAAATGGGGGAGGTAGGATCCAAATCAGGTTTTCTGGTCTCAATCGGAATGCTATTTGATGTTGCCTCTCATGTAACTAGACATTTGTGACAATTACCTTAAAGGTATTAAAGTGTAAGTGTTCTCATAACTTATGCAAAGGAGTGTGACATCTGGCCAAGGTGATCATTGACCTAGCACTTTTCTTTTTGGAGGTGGAACTTGAATTAAGCCTTGAGGTTGAATAGGTTCTCCTAGTTGGAGAGATAACAGGGTATTGTGGACTGGACTGCAAAGAGTGCAAGATGGGTGTTGATTTGTAAATGTGCCACATAAGTAAAAATGTTGAGAGTACAATGACAGACTTACTGCCCCCTGCTCCTGTGTTTAACTGCAGCCAAGTTTTAGCAGCATTGTAATTAATTCAAATAGGGAATTGTTTTAGGAATTTATCTCAGAATTACGCATAAAGGTGCAAGACTGTTCTGTAGTATTCTTTCTAAGAGCAAAATTTTAGAAGTAATTTGAATACTATGAAATAGGTGGGTATATTAAATCATGACATATTTTCAACATAGGACCCTAAGAGTTGTTAAAGTGACTGCAGTTTATGTAAACGTATTGGTTGTGTCTGGCTCTTAAAAATTCCAGGTTATCGTTGTGGGTTTTATCCTTGCTGTGTGCCGCAGTAGTTGGTTTATTTTCCTTGTTCCAAGTCTTCATTTGTGTGAATATATCACATTTTAATTACTCATAGCTTGTATGAGTTTTATAATAAACATAGCTTACAAAGAAAAAAAATTGGTTGAGGTTAAGCTCAAATTGGAGATATTTTATAACTTGGAAATTTCCTGTAACATTAGTCTGCATTTACCTGTCTAACTTAAGAGTTCCTTCTCCCATCATCTTTAATCCCTTTTGGTGTTTTTCTTTTGGACCTTTGGTTATTATACTGTATATCCACTCTAGAGGAAAGGGAAACACCAAAGAGATGAAACCTGAGTCCCTTAATTGTGCCTCTCTTTATTGCTCTAGCTCAGGGTCAATAAAGTGAATTAACTCTTTCATTAACGTGCCCCTCCCAGTAACTCTGATGCAGGCATTTCAACCAAATCTAGTACTAGATATAATCTGATACTTTTGCAGTCAATGTCTTTTTTTCTAGTTCCATAGTTAAATGACTCAGCCGCTATGGAACCTCCTAATTCTGGATTGTTTGGCTTACATTTCACATCTGTTTATTTAGGTTTAATATGAAATTTAACTAATAAGAGCTAAAATGAACCTTAGAGGTAACGAACTGGTTTTCACGGCAGATGAGGAGGTGGTATCTATAGTGGTCTGCCCAGTCTGCACAGTGATGGGGCCCAATCTGGCATAGACTCCTGGATCACATTTTGGAGGCATGCTCCCTCCCTAAGTAAAGAGCCCTTTTTTTGTTTTTTTTTTTGGAGACAGAATCTCACTGTGTCACCCTGGGTAGAGTGTCATGCCATCATCATAGCTTACAGCAACCTCAAACTCTTGGGCTCAAACAATCCTCCTGTCTCAGCCTCCTAAGTAGTTGAGCCTACAAGTGCCTGCTATGATGCCTGGCTGATTTTCTAATTTCTTTTTTTTTAGTAGAGACAGGGTCTCTGTCTTGCTCAGGCTGCTCTCGAACTCCTGAGCTCAAACCATTCTCCCAGAGTGCTAGGATTACAGGTGCAAGCTACCACATAGGACCCGGTGAAGAGCCTTTTCGAGCTCCTTTACAAAGGCAAAATTAGCCATCGTGTTGCTTGTTAATTTGTTTCCAGCCTTTACTATATAGACCTTAAATTACGAAGCATTCACTCCACAATTTGGAATTAGGTCTGATTTGATTCTTATTCCTAGTTGTGGGCAACATGTCCCTTCTGTTCTTAAAGACTTAATCTAAATTGCTCGTGGAAGAAGTCCTGTTTTGTCACTCTCTAAAATTCAACCTAACTCAATTCAATTTCAATTAGCATTCTGAGAGTGTGTCCATTATTAAAGTTATTAGGATAGTGTGTGAAGTAACTTTTTTATGCGTTGCTTTTCAGGAGTAGAAAGAAGGTTTACCAGTCTTAGGTGACTAAGCAGTTTCACAAATAAACCTTCCAGCAAGTTTAAAAATAATTAGGCCCAACTCAGAGGAAGATGTCTAGCGGCTCCAGTGATGTCGATGTGGTTTGTATTTCAAGTTGAAAATCCATCTTTGTTCCTTTCCTTTTGTTATACTTCTTTTAAAAATGTTTAATTTCATATGGTGAAATGCATAGATCATAAGTGAGTACTCTGTCATGACAATTCGTGTACAAGTTTCTTTGTGAACATGTACTTAAATCTCTTCTGGATAAATACTCAGAAGTTGAATTACGAGGTTATGGAGTTCATGTAAATTTAGCGTTCTAAAAGTTTGCCAATAGTTTTTCAAAGTGGTTGTGCTGTTGTTACGTTCCTTGAAGTTGAATCAAAATATAAATTATTTAAACTGTATAATTCAGCCTAGCACATTTATTTAGTTTTGTAAGGAAATGGATATTAACATTACCTAAGTAGTCTAGGCAATTCTTTTAACTTCTATCATCCCTAATGTTTTTCAAAAATCTTTGGAGGTAATATTAACTGACTAGCGAGAGTCTTCTTTGACATAATTATGCAAAAGCACTTTGGAAAGCATAAGGCGCTACAAACAAAGGGCAAGATGTACTAGTCTATAGACCAATTCCATATTATTTTGAATCTGTTGAGAGCAAGTAAATTCAAGTGATTTCTGCCATAAATTTTGAAACAAAGATTATGTAGCTACCAAGTCTGTTTATTTTAAAGTTGTTTCTATAGTTCATAGTTAATTCTCAGAGTAAAGAGTTATTATTATGATGTTCACTATTTTTTATGCCCTGGCTTATTAAAAAAGAAGTTTCAAGGTGGCATAGAGAGATTGATTTATCAAGAAAAATAGGTGTTTAAGTGTTTCCTATCTTGTCCACAGAGGGGCACTGTTGGATTATGGGAAATCAAAAGCCATGTAACATTTAGTTCATTGTTAGAAATACTTGCTTTTAAAGCAGTTCTAGTGCTAGAAGACTAATCTTTTTACCCTGAAGCATTAGGGGTTAGGTACAGTGAAAACGGTGACTTACATGTAGTTATATTAGTGAGAAAACATTTTGAAAGTACATTTTTTCATGTAGTCATAGTATTTACTATGAGCAAAGGTCCTTTGATACCACAAATAGTCCTTTGAAGCTTCTTGAAACTGAAATCGAAACTCTCAACTTTAATTTTAGTTACATTTTTCATTTTTCCTTTTAATTTTTTAATAAATCTTCTCCAGATAAGGACTCGAATACCTACTTATGATGATGATAATACTGTTCTTTATGCATATGAACCAAATACTGCATATGTCCCTCCTGTAAGTAGTATTAATTGCTAGTTGCCAAATATCTAAGGTCTAAGGGAAGAGGTCTAAATTTATTATATACTATGGAGTCCTCTAAACTCCAGAAAATCTCTCTGACTTTGTTTGCTTTCTTCATTAGACAATGAATTCTTAACCATTTTACTACCTCTTTTTCATATATAGTAGGAAATTCAGAGCAGTTTTGTATTTAGTTTCAATAAAAAGCCTAAATCTATATTCTTTTTTAAATTTTTTTTAAATATATATTCTTCAGATCTAATAAATTTGTTTCTTGCCTCCTTTCTTAGTTAGCAATTCTCATTTTCATTCTCATATTCATGTGAATGTTTATTATTTTATCTCTGCTTTAGATGAAGACTTTCTGAAACCTTTGAAAAGTGTTGAAAAATAAAGGGTCTAAATAAATAAATAAGACGTTCTTTCCCCTTGTTGTTGAACTTGAGTCTGATAGAAGTAAAGCATTAACTATTTACTTTTAAAATATTAGCAGGAGAATATTGTATCTGATAATGAACAGCCATCAAAAACAGTGGTGGATGTCATCAAACGTTGCCAGGTATGGAATTTCTGTCTCTTCGATGTAGTTTTCTAAAATGTTAAGCGGAAGTTCTCTTTATTTCATATAAAGAGAAAGTATACAATTAATTGAAATTTTACTCATCAAATTATTTATGATGATCACCTCATTGTGATAATTTCTAACAATTTCTAGTTAGCACAGCATCCCTGGGTGAAATTTTTGAAATAGCAACATAAAGATTTTATAGCTTTTTTAAAAGCCCATAACTGATCAGATGTAGTTATATCTCTTTCATCTTGATTGTTCAATATTGAATTTCCCCTCCAAAACCTTTAAAAGGAAATTGGCTGTTTTGGATGAAATGTGCCTAAATGGATCTCAAGATATCTCAACTGAAACCAAGTGGCAGCCCATCAGTGTTTTGTAAAGAGTGTTATCTTTTGTTCCAATGGGATTTTGTAAAAATTAGCATGTTTGTAGAGATTGACAGAGGTATGTGATTACCAGGAATTCCGTGAGCTCCATATTCTACAGGTAATAAAAGTTTATTAAAAAGATAACACTCTTTACAAAACAATGGTGGCTCTTCACTGCAAGTGTGGTACATTCTTTTTCAGCATTAGAGCTTCCTCAACGCCCATGTGGAGGGAAAGTTGGGGCTCTTTAGCTCATCCACTTGACTCGGTGTCACCTACAACCAGGCCTCAAGTAGGAAGCAAGGCACTTCTGAGGGCTCGTTGTTTCTAGCAGTAAAAATTTGACTTAATGGTATTTTCACATATGTTGCTTTCTTTTGGAATAGAAACTGCTAATAACTTCTGTATTATACTAGACCATAGAGGAGACCCTGCAGAACCTAAATAAGAAGTGTGACCAGATTCTTGGAAAGGTTTCAAAGATCTACCGTTGCCGTGTGAAATCACTGTGGCAAGCTCGTGTAAGTGTTACAACAAACATTTTCTGAACTGTGTGGTAAGCCTCTAGTTTCTAGGGATGCTAATTAGGTAGATGTAGTAGAGAACTAGTAATTTTGTAAGATTAGCAAGGCTGATCTCTCCTTACTTCAATCGCAGATGAAGGACTAAAATTCTGTTGGAAGAATGCTGAAGTTTAGGTTTGGTAAACTATGACACTGAGTATTTTTATGTTTGCATCTATAATGTATAAACTATAGTTAAAACGTAGGGTTGAAGCGGAGTAAAATTTAATCATATACTCAAGAAAGTATTTATTTTTAATAATGTAAAGCAGTGCTGCATGGAAACTCAATATGAATGTGTTTATTGCTCATTTTCTTTTCTTTTTACTCACTTCATTTATGCTGGGTTTGTGTAATTTCAGAAGCCGTTTGGATATGCTTACAAGAATTACAATTATCTTAAGGCTAGAAAGCTTAAATTTCAGAGAAGAAGGAGGAGGAGGAGGGGGCTTTCCGAGTCATTCTCTTACCCTACAAGTTATAGCCCCACTTTCCCAGCCGGGCGCCGTGCTAATAACCTGAGCATCCATGTGGAGACACCTTACAATTCTGAGGAATCCCAGGGGCTGGGGCTGCAGTCACCATTCAGGGAGCAAACAATCAGAGAGAACGTGCTAGAGCAGACCCTCAACCCGAATCCATCGATCTTCCAGCATTCTTATCAGCCATATTTCCCAGTTGATGAAGGAATGCGGGCCATTGATACATCAGCCCCCTATCCGAGCCCTGGGCCTCACAGTACCAGCACCAACCTCTCGCCTACTCGGCCTTCCTCAGCAATACACGCATCCATGCTGAGCTCAGAAGACGGCTGCCTGACCCAGAATACTAGCTGCCTGAGCCAGACTTCTGGCTGCCTGGCCCTGAATACTAGCTGCCTGGCCCCGAATACTAGCTTCCTGACCCCGAATACTAGCTGCCTGGCCCCGAATACTAGCTGCCTGACCCCGAATACTAGCTGCCTGGCCCCGAATACTAGCTGCCTGGCCCCGAATACTAGCTGCCTGACTCCGAATACTAGCTGCCTGGCCCCGAATACTAGCTGCCTGACCCCGAATACTAGCTGCCTGGCCCCGAATACTAGCTACCTGACACCGAAGCCTAAGATGATAAGTTATGCCTCTCTAATGGAAGATAAACATTGTGGGTCACCGCTCAGAGTCCCTTGTGGCTTCGGTGAGTTTGAAATGCCATGATACAAGTAGTAGTACTGTTGAACCTACTTCCACTTGCTGCAAGCTAGTGGAAGCTGTTTGTTTCCTATTTTGAGGGCTGGTTTTAGGTGATATTCAGGATGGTGGCAAACATTCGTTGAGTGTATATTATGTGGCAGACATTCTGCCAGTCAGCCGTGCCTCTTCTCCACTTATACCCATAATGCCCCCATCCGCAAGAGCACAGAACTGGTGAGGAACACTCCTAGAACGTCACCCTATTGTGAAGGTTTTAATCTTCTATTTTTGTTTACTCTTTCCCTATGGTAAATAACTCAAGACACTCTTGAAATGGCAAGAGCCTACATGATAGGGAAGAAAGGGTATGCCTTCAGCTAATTCACACACAAAAGTGGTCAATGGTGGTTGTTCATATTGGAGAAACAAGTCTCTCTAACTAATTAGAAAATCCACCTCAGTTCTCACACACTAAGTTTATGAAGTCAAATGACTCTGGCTAAGTAAGCCAGTACGTCTCAGGACTCAGAAATTTTAACACAACTTTAGAGAAGTGTCGGTGCAACTTGATGCAAATAAATAACACCTACTCAGTCCATATTGCATTGAACTGAGTGACCCAGGGAGGCCTCCACCAGCAAGCATCTCCGCATGGAGATAAGAGGGTGCGGCCCCTCCTAACGATCTTCATGGGCTTTTATTGAAGTCAGATGTGATGAGAAAATACAGCACAGCAGAAAGCTTCAAAGAGAGTAAAGGTTTAAGAAACAAGGAGTTTATCTTTAACTGTATGATTGAATTCTTAATACATTCTGTTTACTGTACTTCTGTCTCGCCTTTTCCTGATCGCTGCCTAGTATGACTTAGGGATGAGACAGTGGGCTGTGTCTGGTGAATATTGTTTTTAGTGCTCAGGGCCAGCAGTAATGCCTGGCTTTAGTCCAGATCACTCTTTCCTTAGTGCCTAGCACTTTTAACCCTTTGCTCTATCCCACAGTGAAGGACACAGGTAAAACCTCTTTAGGTATCATCACTTACATTGTTTCATATCTCAACTATTTCTTTTTTAAACATACAAATCTTTGACCCAAATATCTGTTACTATGCAATTAAACATGAAAGAGGAAGGAAATAAAATGATAGTTACTTCTGATCTAGCTCAGCAGAAAAGAATTTTGTTTTCTTCAAATTTCAGATTAGCATTTAAGCCGTGAGAGACAGAAATTTAGAATAAAGTGATACTAAAAATATTGAATACTTGGGGAATATGTGGCAAAGGAAGTAATTTGGTTTTCAGAGATAATGAGGTTACTATTGAAATTTATTGACTAAAATGAACACATTTAAGCAATTATAAAACTGTACATTTGGGGAATTTCCATACTATTTAGCTAGTAAAATAAACATAACCTAGACAGACCAAGATAGATTTAAGAGATGAAGAGAAACTCATTGAAATATTAAAAGTAAATGAGTCACTGGTTAGGTTAGATAACCTCATTTTACCCATGTAACAGATCTATATTTGCCTGTGGCCAAAGAAGCCTTGGCTGGCTTGCTCAATCTGTTTTATGGTCTTTGAAGCTGTAAGGTAACTTCTGAAGCTGCTTTTGTTGTTTGGGAGAGATCAGATGGGATATTCTTATGTAGCCATCCTCACAACATCTTTTTATAGGCTTTTACTAGATTTCATAATTTAGTCTTGACTACCACCTAGGCGACCTAACAGAATGTTCTAAGAATGAGACCATTACTCTCTACCTAGCATCTCTTCCTTCAGGATAATGATCAGGTCAAGTATGATTTATCTTTTCTTCTTTCCATTGAAGCTACGAGCTCACCCCTTCCTCATGACCATGATAGGCTGAAACCAATCTTCTCTGTTGACCCTTCAACCTGGTCTGTGGAAGACGTGGTCACTTTTCTGAAGCAAACTGATGCACCTATGTCAAACCTCCTCACTGACCTCTTCAGGCACCATGTAATGTATCTCTTTGTACAGTTTTCTAGCCATGCCTTTGACCTCTGTGCAGACCCTTCAGTTGGATTCTGAGTAGTGTGGATGGTGGGGGAACCCTACCAACTTGTGTTTTCATATGTGAGAAAGATTATTTTTTCCCAAAGTTAGATTCTAAATGGTAGATTAATGGTCTGTTCTTTAAATGAGTATTTAAGTGCCTAATACACAAACAGCAACAAGTTCTCAAGAGATAATGATTGAGCATTGCCACTCTCAGGTGTTCCTCCCCTTTATAATGACAAATACACAGGATCCTCACCCTACTCCCAGCGAGGCCTGGGGACCATGAGTATGAGGGGGTGACCACAAGTTTTAACAGGGTACCTCTTGTTATGATACCCCCATGAATCCAGCAACTGAATCCCTTTGGCTTGGTTATTGATGGTTTGTGATGCTGATACCCTCATGCGTTCACCAGACCATTTGCAGAGTACCATCATGGTCTATATTTTTTCTAATTTGTAGCTTTAATTTCTTTAATGTAGAGTTTTACTTAGTAGAAAAAGTATAGGAAGTACCTGACAAAGGTAGTACTGTGAGAGACTTCAGGTCTTTTCAGACAGTATTACAGGAGTAACTAAAATTTTATTTTTAAACTGGAACTTGTGAAAACCAAGCAATATGCTTCAGGTAGGGTGAAGCTGGTCAATTAAGATAATGAAGAATTTTAGGATATCTCATGACTATCAAGAAATATTTTTATAGCATGTCCTAACAAAATTAGTGGCCTCATATCTATCTGATGTACTATTTTCAATCTGGTAAGAAAGTCAGTCATTCGTTTTAGTATAGAATTAGCTTCAGACAGCTAACTGGCTTTCATCATAAAGATAGTACTATATAGCACGTTGACAGTCTATACTCATGTCAGCATACCCATATTTTCAGCCCTTCACAGAAAGTTAATGACTATCTGAAATTCATCTTTACCATTCATAGTTTCTACTCTTCTGTCATAGATATGTAGTATTTTATTCAACCTATAGTATGTATTTAAAATGTCATTTGACACAGTTCATTTTTATAATATACTAGGCAAATTTCCTTTTTTCTTAAAATTTCAGGTGAATTTATAAATTATCAAATGGTACATCACTATACAAATTATATTTTTAAGTTTTTTCATAAAGTAGATGCATATTCAGAGAATATCCATTTGGGATGAGCTGCTCTCTAGTTGGCATTACATGTTCATATATATATGTATATAAAGAAATAACCATTCTGATAAAATAGGAAAGTATCAAAGTATCCTTAGTTATTGTAAGTTCCTTCTCTCTGTAGGACATTGATGGAAAGGCCCTGCTACTGCTCAAGAGTGACATGATGATGCAACATATGGGCCTGAAGCTGGGGACAGCTGTGAAGCTGTGCCACTACATTGAAAGACTTAAAGAACAAAAATACTATGATATTTAAAAAATGTTTCTGCCAACTGAGATAGGCTTACTTTTGGGAGTACCAGTGCTTTCTTGATGGAAACTCATTTGTCTGCCCTTAGTAGTTTTTGTTTTGTAGGAAATTCTTCTAAAAATACATTAGATCCAGAATTGCAGAACTAAATTATAGTCTAGTCTACTTCTTTAAAAACCATATAACAGGTTAGTTTTAGCATAGTCAAATAGGAAGTACTTTACGTTTTATTATTTTTCGTTGGATAGGTTACAAATATACTTTATGCTGGAAAGAACAAAAAAACTTTGATTTTTGGTTCATCTTTATATATACAACCAAAACAGCTAAAAAAGGAAATAGCAGGGATTGACAACTTCTGTAATTAAATCCATGAGAATGTTTCTACAGAAGAGAATTTAAAGGTAGCTTATACTTACTTCTTTCTCAAATACGTCAATGCTGATGGCAACATTTTGCTCATGCTCTACCAGTTTCCATAAAGGCAATAGCCATATTGATTATTTATCATTCTGTTATTATATGTCTTATTTATTCATATTTAGAGGAAAAGTTGATAAACTTTTAAAAAGTACTCTTACTAATTTGCAGATAAGTTATAGATAAATTATAGACAGAATAGGTTATAGATAGATAAAAAACCAAAAATAAAAAAGAATAAGCTATAGATAAAAAAGACAAAAATAAAATAAGTTATAGGTGGCATAGGTTATAGATAGATTAAAAAAAACAAAACTAAAAAAGAATAAGTTATAGATAAAAATAAAAAAGAATAAGTTATAGATAGAATAGGTTATAGAGAGATAAAAACAAAAATTAAAAAAGTAAATTATATATAGAATAAGTTATAGATAGATTAAAAAAGACAAAAATAAAAAATAATAAGTTACAGATAAATAAAAAAGACAAAAATAAAAAAGAATAAGTTATATATAGAATAGGTTATCAAAAAAAAAGACAAAAAGAAAAAAGAAAAGTCATAGATAAAAAAGGCAAAAAATTTAAAAAGAATAAGTTATAGATAAAAATGAAAAAAATAAAAGAATAAGTTATAGGTAGATAAAGACAAAAATAAAAAAGAATAAGTTATAGATAAAAAAGACAAAGGTAAAAAAAGAATAAGTTATAGATAGAATAGTTGTTTTATCCAAGAGATATTGTATTGTGAGGGTAGTTTGGATGGAGTAAGACTCTTATTTTTTTCAAATAAAATACCTATTAAAATTTCCACGTTTTGGCTAAGTTTGGACATTTAACTACATATTCATTGTTCGTATCTCTCTACAAAGATACCTATGTCCAAAGATTCATATTTTATTTTATGTATTCTTCATATAGATACTACTTTATATTTTATTCTAAATTAAAATATATATGCAAGTAAATCTTTTATTTTTGAATTTAAAATGGCAGTTTGTACTACCTCAAAAGTAAGCAGGAACTATATATTTATGAAACGTTTTTATTCAGTATACTATAAATGAATTGTTTGCCATCACAAGTACCTCTCAGTTTACTCTTCAGGGGATAAGAAACATCTGTAGATATTTTTTCATACATCAACTTCTCTGCCCTGTACAGTGTTCTAGTAAATTTGCATAGTTCTGAGCCATTTATCCTACTAAACTTTGGAAGATACAATAATCCTGTCTTATCATTTTGGGCTGTATAAGTTAGAAGTTTTAAGGGAAACATTTATTTTTGTTTTTATTATTTTATTTATTATTTTTATTATTTATTATTATATTCTTACATTGCATAACTAACATTTATAAGCTATAAGAATTGGTGCTAACAGTATTAGCTATTTATTATAAAAATCAGTAAAATGTTCAGCAGGACCAAAGATGTACATTTTCTTGTTAGAAAACAACTGTACTTTATACACAAATGCAACTATTTAATGGGTACACGTGGTTAAAAGATTGGCTTCATCTATGTCATTCCTTATGTGATGTAAGACAAGATTCTAACTTAAACTTGATTTTCATTTGAATTGTTTGCATGAAGACACTGTACCCAGTTGAACAGTCCTTAGATGTTTATGTAACAACTACATTTTGCAAATTTCAGATTTTAAAAAGCAATAAAATTTTCAAACCACAACAGTTAATGTCCAGGCCTCAGATTTAATTTACTTACTTTCACTGCATTACGTTAATGTATGAATTTTGTTAGTATTAAAAAGGAGCCCCTCTAGTAAATTTGTGGCTTTATATCTCTAAATACTGAGTTTCAAAATCTGCCCTGTTTCTCCTGGTAAAGAGATTCCTAGGAGCAAAGAGCTGATTTCTTATAGTGGGTCTCAAATGAGACTTCCAGGGGCCTTTAAGAAGTTACATCGATGAACTTTTGCTCTACTCATAATACTATCAATATTGTGAGTGTGCTGGACAATGCCAGTGCCCCTTGTATCTCTCATCCCATCTGAGTTCCACACCTGCCGGCAACGCTTGTTGCTCATTTTATCACTGGGGTACAGAAGCCACATCTTGACGCACCTGCTATTGCCCCCTGCCTTTAGATGGCCCAGACTCCATGGCTGGATACCTCCGAGGATCAGGGTTACAGCTGAGTAGCCTTAAATATCCGCCCTTCAGCTCCACTTCACTCCAGGAGCTACTTCTCTGTGCTGAGGACCCCAGAAACTTTTTTTTTAATTTATTTATTTTTATTGTTAAATCATAGGAGTGTACATTAGTGCAATCAAGGGGTACAATATGCGGGTTTCATATACAGTCTGAAATATTCTCATCAAACTGTTCAACGTAGCCTTCATGGCATTTTCTTAGTTACTGTATGTAGACATTTGTGTTCTGCATTTACTAAGTTTCGCCTGTACCCATTTTCTGCATTTAGTAAGTTTCGCCCTGTACCCGGCTCTGGCCAAACTGCAACAAAAACTAGAAGTTGTGGCGGGCACCTGTAGTCCCAACAACTTGGGAGGCTGAGGCAAGAAAATCACCTAAGCCCAAGAGCTGGAGGTTGCACGGTAGATGTGGCCCCACCCATTACCCTCCCTTCACCAAAACCTCCCCCCTCCCTTCCCCTTCCTTGGCCCTTTCCCCATAGTCTTGTGCTATAGTTGGGTTATAGCCTTCATGTGAAAGCTATAATTTAGCTTCATAATAGGGCTGAGTACATTGGATACTTTTTCTTCCATTCCTG